>WSZQ02077752.1:6422-18840 GCA_019419845.2 Weissflogia rhopalogaster
TAATTCACATTTCCACTATTTCGAGAAGTATAAATGATGCACCAATCGATTCAGCGGGAAAATTGCATTAATTGCTCCTAGGACAGTGTTTCATTTGATTGCTTAGAACCAATGTTAGAAGTTATAAAAGTTGAGTCTAATAACGGCGACATTTCCGCTGTCAGAAAAATGACTTGAAATGACTTATTCTAAAGATCACACTTTTATTTGCATTTATCACATTTTTATGTGTACATATCATATATTAATCGATTCAGAATTAAATTTGTCAGTAACTAGTGAAACAGCCATTCCGCTGAATTGTCTATAGTAAATGTTATAGATTACTGAAATTGAGTCTATTTATGAAAGCATTTACAGAGCGTTTTGTAAGCACAAAAAATCAAATATTTAAGAGTTTACCGATACAAAACACAGTATTATTTTAAATATTAAAACGCATTATTTTATTGTCTAAATCTAAACTTAAGAAAATTTAAGAATTTGCATTTTCATCGCGTCCATATATCACTAATATTTTGTCCTCTCTTGTAGTTCATTTCATCTCTATGCTCATTATCGTGTTTCATTCAAAAATTCCAAAAGCACTAAAAATCCCATTAATAGAAACAATTTCGATATATGAACAACAGATACAAAAAATTTTCATTAAAACCGACGACAGTCAATTCGAGAACGTTGATGTTATTTTTGTTGTACGCATAAGAAAAGTGATCACTTGAATTTTGAGATCGAATTCTAGACACGTTCAGTGATTTTTTTTTCTAAGGTTTGGTTTAGAATTATAATTGTACTTGAGTTTAATGTCCTATTGGTTATTTAATTCGATTTATTTGCATTGGTATCTTTGAAATGATTTAAAATCGATAAATAGGGAAAGAAAAAAAAACAAAAATAACCGGATATATTGATCATTTTGTGCTAAAGTGACAAAAATATAAATTGGTCTTATAGTGAACTGGGGAGGACGTTAGAGAACTCCTTGTCTAAGGAAGTCCACTTGCTCGGATTCCTCTGAAGCATGTGTTGCCCTCAACTTTCTTGCTTCAACAAACGGTATATTTTGTCCTCTCTTGTAGATAATTTCATCTCTATTGTCATTATCGTGTTTCATTCAAAAATTCCGAGAACACGAAAAATCCCATTAATAGAAACAATTTCGATATGTGAACAACACGTACAAAAATTTTCATTAAAACCGACGACGGACAATGCGAGAACGCCCCTTGCTATATCCTGGCATATTTTTGGTAATCAAGTGCATTCAGTCAGGCATTACACAACTTTTTTCGAAAAATTACATACATGATTACGCACCAATCAAGTATAATAACCTCAACTATTCCTAAGAATTCATTAAATTTAGATATATATCAACTTGTAACTTGCTTAATGAATAGCTTCCATTCGATTAACCTTAGATCTCTTATAATTACTCCCATCTCGATTCATTAACCGTAAGTGATTTAAGGCGTTTAACGCGATTTCGATCGAATGTTCGCGAGTTAATCAGATCGTATCTGGATCACATTTTAAGATATATTTTTTTAATACGTTCGCTATTTTAGTAGGTTTATGGAAAATGTATTCAAATCATTCAAATTGACTCATTCGTAATCTGGTTAAGACATCGCATATTTAATTGATACGTTTACATGTTTTCATAAGATTTTTTTTTCGTAAGAATGCGTTGCGCTTCAATCGGAATTAGCATTAATTTCGCAAACACGTTTTCGATTCATTCGGAATAAATTTTGGGATTTGCGATTTAACGATTGTAATTTTGCATCCACATTTCGTAGGTTTATCACGCATCGTTTGGTAATATGGTTAGAATTGGTTAGAATAATGTTGATGTTTAGATAACATGTAGATGTTGATGTTAATTTTTGATATACGTGTAAGAAAAGTGATCACTTGAATTTAGAGATCGAATTCTGGGCACGTTGTGTGAGTTTTTATGTTAGGTTTGGTTTAGAATTATAATTGTACTTGAGTTTAATGTCCTATTGGTTATTTAACTCGAATTATAAGTATTGGTGACTTTAAAATGATTAAAAATCGATAAAGAGGAAAAGAAAAAAAAAAGATTTTTTGTACCGCAATACATGAAATGAAATATAAGATGAATGAGATTAAGATAAAGAGGAGATCCAGGTGGAGGCGGCAGTTGGAGACGATCGGCTCGTACTGGTCGACGGGGCAGGCAGGTTGATGTGAGCGTCGTTGGTGACGACGGTGGCGGCTGCTGGCGCCGGTGTAGTCATTGGAGGCGGCCGGTGGGGGACTCGTTATGGACTCTCTGTGACGGCGGACTCTCTGGTGGCGGCAGCTGGTGTCGGGCTCGCTGTTGGTGGACTTCGGTGACGATCTTCGGTGTCGAGCTGATTGAGTGACTGAATGAATGTGATGACAAAATGTCGACTATTTATAACAGGTGAAAATGCTGACGCGACCATTTCTTTAGTTCGTCACAGCAGAACACGTGGTCGCGATCACGCTGCGCCGTGTCGATTTTGTGATGTCAGCACTTTCGATGTTTAGTCTCGGCGGATGTTGATTACGTGCAGATTATGGTCTATTGATGTTGATTGTGCTTTGTTGATCCTAATATTGTTTGTGCGGCAATGCCACAGATCATTCTGCGTTGAAGTGACGAATATATCAATTGGTGTCTTATAGTGAACTGGGTAGTAGGCTTGTCAAAAAATAGGGAAACCCGAAACTGACAAGGCGGAAAACCGAGTAACCAGAAATTATCCGGTACCACTAACATGCCTACTGTGAAGGAAGTTAGAGAACTCCTTGTCTAAAGAAGTCCTCTTGCTCGGATTCCTCTTAAGCATGTGTTGCCCTCAACTTTTTTGCTTCAACAATCGGTCGGTTAATACCGATCGTGCTTTTTTCGAAGCATTTTTTGCAGAGATATTTGTTCAACTCTTTTTTTTTTGAGTGCGCCATTTTTTGACTTCATGAGTAAACTGGTGAATACGAGCAAAGTTCAAACGTTGTGCAGCTCTAAAACTATCCATCCAATTTTAACTTTTCTGTTCTTTTAATATGTGTATTGTATAAATTTGAAAGATTGGCTCTTTTTTTTTAAATTTAAGGATTTATAAATTCATGCGTTATCCTGAGTTGCGCATGCGTTGACTAAAAACCAAATGCAAAATGATATTCATTAATGATAACTCTATCTTGATAAATCCGTAAAACACATTATGCTGGTACGCAAATGAATTATGCGATTAATTTTATAGTTATAATTAAATAAGTAAAGTCTATGTCTTATCAAATGTTAAATCCTGCGCACAAACATTTGAAAAAAATAAACAATTAAATTAGCATGATTTCATCCGACTTCATTCTGCGCAAATGTAATAGTATATTTAGTTACAGATCAAGCTCATTCCATTTATTCAACTTTTAAATAATAATATTGTAGTGTGTCTTACTCGTCAACTCGTTTTAGTTGTGATGTTTTGGTAATGGTGATGGTGATGTTGTTTGTTTTTTCTTGATGTTTTTGGTGATGTGATGTGTGTAGTATGTTGCTTTCCTCCGTGTTGATGTAGAGATATATGTTTTTTTTATAGAATATCGGTACATCGTGGAGTATTGCACCAAATGATGTGAATTTTTGGATTAATTAATGAATATTTATTAAAGTGTTTTTTATCGATGTGGATTTTTTAGTGTGAATTTTTTAGAGTGAATAAAATAATAAAGTAATTCACACTAATGGTGCCCATCTCGGAGACTCGAACCCCATCCGACTGTGCTGCACAGATGGGCTAATATTTATGAATTTTACAGTTTTACTGATTGAATATTTTCATATTTTTCATTAGTTTTTACGTCCTAAATGTCACATTTGATGTCTAATATTGATTAATTCAAATTTAAACGTGAATTAATTATGACGATAATCCTTTACATCGCTGACAACGTTAAACGTCAAAATTTCTAGAGATAAATACTTTTATTTTTAATTTATTACTGACTATCAACAACAATCTTAAATCATTCTAATATTCTAATATTTAAAAACTCCATGTTTATAACCACCACAACCTGATTTTTTAAAGGATATAATAAATAAATAAATCATGTAGCTCGTTAGAGATAGATGTCAATCCCTCATAATTCCGCAGTAAATTTTAATGCGCTATATTTTAAAATTTATAGTTATGATCACGCTGAAAAAGACAATTTATAATGAGATCTTTCTCCATGTAGGAATGCATAACGATCCGAGATCTATAAAAAAACGTTTTACGATCAGGTATTACGATGTCACGCCTCGTTTGATATTGAAAAATTTACGTCGATCCAGGTTTGGATTACGTCTAACGATTATCGCTGTATTGACGCAAAGTGCCTGAATCCGTAAATAATTTCGGTGGCACCCATCTATGGACACACCGCACATCGCAGCTGTGTCAAGTCAGCAAGTCGACTAGGAGCCTGCGACGACACCATTGTCGTCGACAAATTCGAAATGCGATCGAAACGTGCGACCGTTACGTCGTTACCGTGTCGTCGAACAAATTTTGCCTTAAACCTATGCAAATTGAGGTGTATGCGATGCGGCTGATGGATGAACGTCATTGACATTGCCTAGACTGACCGCTATTACTACTACTAGTTGTGATGTTACCGCAAAGAAGTTAATGTGAAACGCAAATATGCGAAACCGAAGCGATTAGAAAAGAAAATAGGCATTTTTTGCGTGGTTTATTGGCGTAATGCTTTTTTAGAATATATTAGTACTTTATTTAGAACTGCTTTTAGTTGAAGTTGTGCAATTCGGTGGCATGATTGTAAGCTAGTTTAGGGTTTGAAAATTTCGGGAAAAAGGACCACACTCACTGTAAAACAGACAGACAAATGTTTCATGATAAAAAACAAACTTTTAGGTTTCTTTCAGAAATTATCGGTTTCATCACATCTCTGCCAAACTATTAACAGTGATTTAAAATTTACCATCTCCCTCGTATTTTTCTTTCTTGATATGTATCGATGTTAACCAAACATCAGGCAAGTTACACTCTAATTTGGCCCTTGACTGATTTTTGGCAAAAAGACAAAGTTTCTCCGATTAAGCTAAAAATGATATCAAACGAAAGATGATATCATTCTCCATGAAAAAATGTAAAAACATCCAGAAAAAGTTTAATAGTTTTCGAGAAAAAAAACAATATATGAATTTTAAACTCAATGTTGGCGATATTCAAATTTGCCGCCTTATTTTCGGCTGTTTCTTTAGTGGAGTCATTTATGATTCACCGTAGCCGACTCATTACTGCTGAATGCTGCGAAACACAAGGCAATTCATTATGATTATTATGATTTTTGATGACCTGCACCAAAGAAAATGCTTAAAAAGAATCGCAAACTCAATGTTAACTCGTGTTCACTCTAAAGCTCGCCTCCCAGATGAGGACGCTTCATTCGTCGCCGTCTTCCGAAAAAGAAGATTTATAAAATATTGACACAACAAGAGAGGGATCCAAAGCCCTTTTAGCAAGTGAATCGGCCATCTCATTTCCACGAATTTTCGAATAACACGGAATCTAACATAATTTAACATGTCTCAAATCAAATAATAATTTTCTAATACTTGAAATAACACCGGAAGATTTAAATGAAGGATTCGCTGAATTTAGAGAGTCACGAACAGATTTAGAATCCGTAAAAACTACAGCCGGAAAAATCGACAAGTGCTGAATATATTCAATAGCAAAAAGAATAGTCATAGCCTCAAGAGAAGAAATACTCAAAAATCAGAAGTTCTAAAAAATGTCTCAAAACCCAGATGAGGAATGAAAATACCAGCGCCAGACAAAGACAATGAGGGATCAACAGGAAAATTTACGTTTAAATATTAATATGATGGTAGTTAAGTCACTGTCGTGTCAAAACTAACCAAAAATATCCAAATTTTGAGACCGATATCTAAGTTCGTCGGATCAGTTAGTATATAATAATAAAATACATAGATATACGAATATACACAAATCATTATTACAAAAACGTATGATTTTTCTTTAAAATTATGATTCAACATTTTATGACTGCATACTTCTCAATATCACTTATAAACACTATGAAGATGTAGTCTTGGCGATGGGTAGAAAACCCATAAACAATATTCTTTCAATAATACCGCCATAAAAACTTATTCGACATCAACAATGTGATGCGATTCAATTTGCACCTGCATTACCAAAAACAACGTGTTATAAATCATTCTCGATTTTTAACCCATATGTGTGAAAATTGACAAGACAAGCCAATGAACTTTGCAAAAACACTTAACGAAAGCATAATTTGCAAATGGCAGGATCGGATGTAGAATGACGCATTCGATTGAGGTTTCACGATGTGAATTTATGAATAATCTTCATCGGGGCGCGCATGCGGAACACATTTTACTGCCGTGTGCAATTATTGAAATTCCTCGACGAACATGGCGGCCAGTATGCGCACTGCTGTAATATCTGCGAAAATTTTATGTATTTTTAACGGGCACGCGCACGCTGCATCGCGCACAGAGTGCTTTTACGCAGTATAATCACAGGTGAGCGTGTGCCTTAGTGACAAATTAATACTGGGCGACTGATGGCGAAGATGCAGAGAGCCTGATTTCGCTCGGATTCTGCGTGGATTAATTTTCTGAATTATACCATCGCGTGTTGCTTTGCCATCGGATGCAGTCGTTGCAATTATTTATATTCTTGATCATGATGAATTATTCAGGTGATGCTTAATCTTGGGACCGCATGAACATCTTTCATGTTTTTTTTTTGTTCTGTACGTAGCTTATGCCTGGGGTTAATTATAAGCAATTAATTAGTAATTAGGCCTGTGTTGTCAACATGACGGATTAAGGACATAGTTGTGGGGGATTTTTGGAACCTTAAGAGACTAGTGTCGGTGGTGCGTATTCTCCCGAGAGATGAATAACACATTTACGAAGGGTATTTATGGCCTGGTATCTAAACGAAACGAAGCGGAGAAGACCTTTCAGCGTAAAACGCTACTAGCATGGTGCCGAGCTATACTAGCACCGAAATACACTAAATATAAAGCAATATACATCAATGCATCGGCAATGCCGATAATTTGTGTTGGGTTTTTGACAAAAATAAAACACCGTTGTACCAATGTAAAAGTTGCGAGCAACCTGACGCGCAGAGCGGCGATAGATATGCACATACCAATTTGCAATCGTAAATTCATTCAATACTTTCGCAGGTATCGCGTAGGGAGTAGGAGCGCGTACGGCGATATCTTCTTTTCTTCTTACCTGCAGCTTATCGTCACGTTAGCGGCGATTGATATGCCAAGGAAGAGATTAGCTTATATTTACGGAAACACGTACATTCATTAATCCATTCATTCATTTGACCGGAAAACCCCTAATATTGCTTTACAATTCATTCAATACTTTCGCAGCTATCGCGAAGGGCGGAGGCCCTAACGAGACGAAAGTATTGAATGAAATGTAAAGCAAGAATGAATGAATGAATGAATGAAAGAATGAATGAATGAAAGAATGAATTTACGATTGCAACTTTTACAACGTGCGTTTGCGTGAATATACACAAATCTGCTGCTAAGCATATCTATCACCGCTCTGCGCGTCAGGCTGTACGCAACTTTTACGACGGTACGGAAAAACGCAAATTTGTGTTGGGTTTTGGAAAAAACATTAAATAGAGTTACTTAATAGATCAATGTTTGATTATTATTCGACGTCATCTTGATGTTTTACAAGTGCATACCACGTAACCCGTTACCAAGAAACACACAACCAAACATGATATCACTTGCTTTATCCGCGGCATTGCCGATGCATTGATGTACATTGATTTATATCTACTACAGCTCGGCACCAATATAGCTCGACGCCGCGCCGCACTCTGCTTTAGATACGCTGAAAAGTTTTCAACTTTGTTAGAATTAAATTAAACGTCGATAAAGTGAAACCGGCTTGTAACGGAATTTCACGCTGTTCAACGCTGTGCTGCGTTGATTTCTAGACGTTATTAATATTTGGAATAATTCGAGTGAATATCAATCATCGATTAATTATTCATTTATTCCACAATTGTCTAACTTCATAAACATCTCTTCTATGTAATTTCTTCCAAACAGCCCGTGTCTAAACTGAATTACCAGCAATTAATTAATAATCAAGCCCGTGTTTGATGTCAATATAACAGTTTCACGTCGCGCACGTTCACGCACATGAATTCATGTTCGTAGTGAATTTCCTATAGACAGCCATAGATGCGTAGCGATAATTATAAAATCACCTGCCGCATGTCACATTCCGAAACCGTTCGTTCGAGCCTCGCCCTCTTAAACGATTCGCAACTAGCGAAATTCCGACAGCCAAATCGTATTTCATTGCTCTTGTATTAATGGCGAAGACTAGGAATAAAATTTGAATAAATGTTTGTGTCCACCTCAAGGCAGACGTGAATTATAGCAATAATAAACGTCGGCACGGTTGACGCTTCATTAAAAAGACCGTGGCTGCGACTGGGTAAGGCTGTAATTTTACGCGCCGCATTGTTATCATTATCAACGGCATGAAGGTCATCTTTTTGCGGGTAGATGCGCATGAAATTGCGACTTATAAAACCTGGTTTAACCTGATCAACTCCGAAGCTCATCGTAATGCAGTCGCATATCTGAAAAAGAAAACACGAATTAAGAGAGTGCAGTAAATGCCTAAAAATTCTATTGGAATTGAAAAAAACACACGAATTGGCTTTGCTATGTCTATTAATTTTTCAGCCGTCTTTAACTATGATTTTTATATGCACTCGCGAATCTTTCCACGAGCTCTAAATGAATAGCCTTGGAGCAGGTAATCTCCGACAGGCTCACAACGAACGGTAGTAAACATAACAACTCTTTATTTAAGACACTTACAAAACTTACACCACCTCCTCGCGCCACAGTCGAAGAAGAACAAAGTCGAGTGTTGGTGGTCCCTTCGGTGTGGCTTCAAAAAAAAAAACGTGGAGAAACAAATTGTCGGTATGTTGGCTTATCATCAAGCTGCTTGTTGCTCGCTGCCTGCTGTTTGCTGCGCGGTTGAGAAGAAGAAGCGAAATAAAAACAGATTTAGCCTCATGCTGTGGCCACGCCGACTTTAATTATACAACGTATCAATATATCAATAATGTTTGCTAACAATCGCATTAAGCATCACCTCAAACGCATAAAAAGTAATGCATGTAAACTGCGTATGGTCTGGATGAGGTAGAACAGCGTAAACTGCATTATAATTAGCGTGAATCGTGACGCAAGCAGCTGCAATTCCCATCTTCCGATCAGTTTTTGTTTCGATTCGTTTTTAATAAGTGGCTTTAAGCATTATTCCCCCAGTGTTTTATTTCGATTTTCGTGAGCATGAACCGACGATTTACTGCTTTCGACATCCATGAAACCTGTTTTTTGCTATTCTTTGAAAGAACAAATCTATGAAGAAAAAAAGAATGATTGTTATAAGTCATAAAGTCATAAAGAAATGATTATGTTACGAATTATAAGGTTTAAAAAGTTCCCAAAATGATTATGCTTAAATGTAATATGTGTATGATTATGCATATGTAATTATGATTTGATAAAATTGTTTATTACAAGAAGTTAACAAGCCAATAGAATGCTTATGTTCGCGCCGGCGGCGCTTTTAGGGATTTTGGTACGAAGTGATATTGGGGTTGGTAGTGCCGACGCACGCTTAAGTCGCGCATGCGCAGCAACCCCTACCCTATTGCCTGTCCTATTAGCGCTTCTTGTGCCGAACGTTTGCAAATAAAGTCGGTTTTTAACCAGCATTGCAACCGAGTAGGTATGTTTGTAACCTCTCCTGTCAACGTGTTTCGAATCAGGTTTTCGTCTTGTCCACGTTTTTATTCCTCTGGTGAACTCGCCAAAGCCCTTTAGTTAGGGCCCCACGACCTTACAAATCTCGGGGTAATAATTATGCGCAGATACTTTGATGTGAAAGCACAATATGTTTTATCAACAACCTACAGTCGTCTCCATTAATGCGCAGATATAGCTTACAAAGATCTACTTTTATCTTCTTCTTCTTCTCCTTCTTCGTCCTTGATAAGCAAAAAAATTTGTATCATAACTGAAAATGAAATTGATTATAAATAAGTTTAAACACAAAAAGAATAAAAATAGTTAATCGTGGATAGAAATAATATATTGAATCATATGATAAATTAACAATTGTTAAGGAACATGACAATAGGAACATATCGATGGTGATTCTATAAAATGTTATTCATACTAAATGTTTGAAAAGCTTATAAAAAGGCAATAAATTAATATAAGTTGAAAATTACCCGAATATTTTGTGATGAATCATGTCTTGGTAAAATTGATTATTACAAAAAGTTAACAAGTTAATGAATGCTTAAAGAGAACAATTTTTATTATGACAAAAAAAGTATATCATAAGTAAAGTTGAAGTCTGTCTAAACATGAAGGAACATCAGGTTTAAACATCAAGAACTATACAAAAACACGCATAAAAATGAATAAAGGAGTAAAGGAGGAGAAATAAAGTACTGAATATATTGAATCATCATATGTCAAAATAATTGTTGAAGAATTACACTCACCTGCAGCATAAGAAAAAATTAACAATAATTGAATAGCTATGATGAAGCGCAAAGCGTACATTATAAACAGATAGTCGTACAATGATTAAAAATGATATGGCATAAATATGGCCAGGAGAACATCAAACGTTGAAAGTCGACTACAAAAAATCGGTTTTGAGAAATTTAATTGGATTGTCGATGATAAATTAGATCCCGATTGGATTGATTATTAAAAGAAATCTTAATAACTCACAGAATGACTAACAAGTTCAAGAACTTAATGATCATGGTGTGGCTTTGTTGTTGCTATTTTATGGACAAGGTTATGATTTTTTTAAAGAAACTTTAAGCTATTTGTTCGGCTATTTTAGACTTTGGCATTTTATTTTATATATTTTATTATTATTATCCAGGCTTACTGAAGGCATGAAATATGTTATAAAACAAGGTATAATCGATAGCTGCACAAAATCGATTAGAAAAATATTAATACCTTGTTAAAGTATATAAACAAGGAAATAAATTGATATATGTGGCGAATTCGTTCGATTGATGGATAAGAGTGAAAAACCCCTATTGAAATTCAGATTAAAATTTTCATAAAACAGCTCATATTAAAAGAAGTATAAAAGAATTTTATCCTAATGGGATTGAAATAAGTTTAATACCATAAGAAAGTAGAATAATTGGGGAGCATTTTGATGTTTGTTTCATTTTCATAGCTTCATATTTAGTATGAAAAATCTAGAGCAAAAGAACTCCATGAAAATTGCGAAAAGAGCGCGTGCTCGTAGCGAGCGTACAGGCAAATAATTTTCGCACACGTTTGGTCACTGTGCGCCGCCAGTGTGATAAACCCCTAAACTATCTACTTGAAGTTTGTTTCTTATCTCCTCGTTCCTTATCTTATCCCATTTCGTTACCACCCGTGTCCTTTTTAAGAATTTCATCTCCGCAGCTTGTAGTTTATTTCTTGCTCCTTATTAGCGTCCAGGTTTCGCATCCAAATATTAAACAATTTATGATGAATCTATAAATGTCAGACACATACATAAAACGGAATGTGTCTACTTTTCAATAAGAAATAATTGAGAATGAATAATGAAGTAAAAACGATCTAACATTCTATTAAGAAAAAAGACATAAATAACTACAAGCATATCGAAGATTGATTAGATAATAATTGAATATCTCCATAAAAAGCATGTCCTACTAAAATGAGCAAATAGGTAAGAATAATTAATTAAGCGTTCTTTCATTATGTGCTATTATCTCATTAATCAAAAAAGCTCTCTTGTACATGCATATTACAATAATTATCTTTCATTATACTCGCTTCATTCAGTCGTATTCAGTTAGAAACACTCGATAATACAACTGTACAGGGCCGGCGGAAGCGGGCATGCAACGCATGCGGGGAATACGGGCGCCACGTCGAAGGGGACGCCATCACGAGATTCAAATATATACTATAGTTTTATTAAAATATAAAATGTATAGAATACTTAACAAATTGTCATGAATAATCTAACTTAACTATGAATACGGAGCCATAAAATGCATATATTGTTTATAATGTGATAACAGTAGATACCATACATAAGTTTACGTTTGAAAGAGCCGCTGAAGCAAAATGTTGATAAAACATATTGGTAATTAGCACAAAAGGTATACACTTTTAGTTAATGTTTCACAATTTGCTTTTATTTTCGTACAATGTACATTTCGCCGCGAGGCATCATTAGGTACTATCCTGTTACAGTCTACAATTCGCATAT
>WSZQ02077763.1:5518-18835 GCA_019419845.2 Weissflogia rhopalogaster
TGTATTTAATAGATACCTTGAATTGAAAAAGTATCGATAATTACATAAAATTCCTATTGATAATTAATAAGAATTTATTACGTTATTTTTTCCTCAAAATTTCGATTCTTGATTCTGTTTTTAAAATACTTGTTGCATTGTTGCTTACAATTAGTATCGATACTTCCCTACAATTCAAATTTATTAAAATTTTGCCATTTTTTGGTAAAAACTCAGTTTAGCCTTAATTTCCTCAATCAGTAATTTTACAAGCATTCATTTCATTAATTAGGAAATACCTCGATATTTTTCATTCTCAAAATGTTGTAACATCAGAAAAATGGGGTCAATAATATCCTGGAAGATTACTGTAACGAGTAAAAAAAACGGAAAATACATTAAACCAATAATACCTATAAGTATCGATACTCTTCTTCTATACTTGGGTATCAAAGTATCAAAGTTTCAAAAGTATCGATACCAAAAGTATCGATACTTTGTGAAAAGTTGACACCCCTATCAGATTTAAATTTATCTTACTAACATGATAAATAATTAGACGTTATGATTTTTCAACTTGGGATGCGAATAAATCGATGTGCAAACTGTATAAAAAGACAAATTAATTTCGATAATGAGATCAAATCAATTTGAGAAAGTTGTTAAAGACACCCTCTAACCATTTACCCCAGCCCTTACGCGGTTTCTCCCTATAACCATGACATTAATGATTAATTGATTTTGGCTGGTCTAGTTGGAGGCACAGAAGGGTGAAGTCTTGATGCGTCGGTCTTAGAACAGTTTACGCGTCTCAAGTCGTAGTATAATTGAGTCAAATGAATGACGGCTGCCATCAGTCCCCCCCATCAACATCAACATCACCATCGCGCCATTACGATCACCGCAAAACATCAATTTGCAAACTACCGTTTATGTGCCCGTTGAAGAGCACGACGACCAATACCCAGGCATCGCAACGCAATCGTTATTGCTTAGCTTTAATTTCAATCCCGATGTTTGACGTTTGAAAAATTGCAGATATGTTTAATTGTTTTATCCGGTACAAAACCGGCATTGCGATGAGATTTACGACTCGAGAC
Organism: Weissflogia rhopalogaster; assembly: GCA_019419845.2. NCBI lineage: Eukaryota > Metazoa > Arthropoda > Insecta > Coleoptera > Staphylinidae > Weissflogia > Weissflogia rhopalogaster. Next base: position 6,598 of record WSZQ02077763.1, read on the forward strand.
CGTTGCACAAACGACTGCGACAGAAAACTGCTGAGCAATGCGTATTAATAACTGGTCACACAGAATAGCAGGGCATGTACGACAGGGACTTGCCGGCCAGGACACGGCCGCAATTTATTACATTTCAGCCTCGGGTGTATTAATCTCGTTGTCGGGGAATTTATCATTTCGAATGCGTCGCAGAAAACGAATTTCGACGGGCGACGTAAATATGAAATTTAGAATAAATTGTCATTCTTCTCTTCAGTTATTCGTATGGATTTATTCGTAATATTTAATGGAATGTCATAAAGAGAATTCTTTAATGATGATCGTGTAGACATGTTGCGTCGTGAAAAGGGAGGTAGGTGAATAAGTATAAGAGGCGCATATATCATGCTCGCTTTTCGTTTTCTTGTTCTACATGCATTCTCAACATGGCCGCATGAATGTAAACAAATAAATTACACCTTTGGGAGAATGTTACCGGTTGAATTTAAATCCCGGCGTCGAGCGCCTCACGGGGGCAAGTATATGACATCCTGTTTTTCAGTTTCCCTCATTTGGCTTCTCCTCTGGCTGAACTCACGTCATGTTTGTTCTTTTATTTGTGGCTTTACATTTCGTATATATTGCTATATGTTGGTTACATGAAACTAAATAAAACATTTCAATTTTAAGACAATTTTATTTGTACCTGTACCGTTTTACGTTTTGTAATGAATGGTTTATAAATATATATGGAACGTGGACGTGTTAAAAAATATATATTGATAAATATTGGCATCATAATAAAATATCTGCCTCAAAATTTTGATACTTATCGATTCTTTCATCGACCTTTATGTACTATTGCAATTATTATATTTGGTTGAAAGACGGGCAGATCTATATATGTATTATTATTATTGTTAGTATTACTTTAAATATCGATTTTCGCCGTAATCATAAGATTAACAATAACAAAATAATCACGGATACAGGTTAGGAGCACCGCTGTAGTCGGTGTATGAGTCCGAGATACCTAAGTCACTTGGTATCTCGAATCATCACAGCAGATTGTTGAAAACGGTAATTAGTTCTGAAACCCATATACAGATGGCGCTGATGTGGAATTTCGATTTAATCGTTATTGATAATATCCATATTTCCAAAACGATATTTCGATATCGATGTATCGAAACATTGGAAATATCGATATTTAATCATCGTTTGACATGTCTAGTGGAACGTAATTCAAGTAATGAAATGTCATGTGGGAATGTAATATATGCTGTTAACTATAGACGATACTACGTATACGCTACTTTTAGCAAACGACCAGGTAATCCTAGCGCAAGATGAGCAAGACGCCAAGAAAAAGTTTGAAACAGGAAGGCTGGAAATTAACTGCGGGCCAACTAAATACTTGGTCGAGCAGAAAGTAGGAGAGGATCTTAAAATTGATTACTACGCTATTGGCAGTGTTTTCACTGTCAAATATTTAGGGGTAATGCTCATAAGGTAAGGGACTATCATTTGACAACTCCATCCTGAGCTGTGCACAAACACCATAAGTCCAACAGTAAATGAAATGATATACAGATCGTTCGTGGAGTATATTGACATATGGAACCGAAGTCATCACGGAAAGGATGTGAGGAGAGTCTGCCAACAGACACCTATAGTAGGAGATAATAGGAGTATATGAGTCAACAGATGAAATAAACCTTTCTTTTTGGTCATCTGAGAATGAACCATGACAGTATTCCCCAAAAAAATATGGGATTGGTTCCCATACAAGCGGAGGAAACTAGGCAGACCTTTGGAGAAAACGAGGCGAAAAATCGTGGCACAACCAAGTATATACAGCGACGGCAAAGAGAGGAATGAAAGAAGAGCAGGTGATGGACCTAGCAGTTTGAAAATTAGTACGCAGTACTAATTAGTACGACAAACGTTGCAAACAAGTGCAAATATGTATAAACATAGACATACAAATCAAATAACGTGCGAGGCGGTTCGGAATTGTAAAATACCAAAATTTGTTATTTTTACATCGCTGAGCCTTGCAAAGATTTCAACATTTTTGTTTCGTTTCTTTTTAATTTAAAGTGTACACACTTTGTCGCTACATGAGTCAGAACTACTGCCACCAAACGGAAGTTACAAATGTGTGTTTAATCAGGCCATGTTTGCCCATAAATGCAGATTTCACAGACCGGATGAGAGATCGGCGCGATCGACGATGGAATAACCTCGATTCTATAAAAAGAAGCACACCCAAACATAAGTCAGCGATCGCTGACTGCGAGAGGTAATCGAATTCACTAATCTGTATTGTGTGCCCCCCCCCTCCCCCAACAAATAATCGTAAAGTATGTAGTATCATCTGGAAGAGAGAGTACATATTTCTGTGAGTAATTTGGGACCAACATAAAAATGGTCACGGAAAAACTAACCATAAAATGCCAGGGGGACGTGCAACATCTCATAAATGCATCTCGTCCAAACAAATAATTCAAAAATATGTAGGAGAAGTAAATATTTCTGTGAATAATTTGTGACCAAAATATAAATGCTTACTGAAAAACTGACGGAATATTTCAGGGGGATATATAAATTTCATAGGTGATGAGATAAAAGATGAAGTAGCAACTGAAAGTGCATATTTTTCTGAGTAATTTGAAACTAAAATCAAATTCCTCAATTAAATGTTATGAAATAATTTAAATTTACAGCGAATAAAGGACCCCCCCCCCCAAAAAAAGATGAAATCATCAAAAGTAGATGGAATATTTTTCTTCCATCGTAGATGCGTCAAATTATTATATCAATAAAGCATTTTATTGTCTTCTTTGCTTAAAAGTCCGAAATCTAAATGAGCAATAAAATCTCGCAATAAAAAGGCATTCCTATGTGACTTATAGTAGTCGCATCCACTTAGCACTCTACACGAGGGCCCACCCTCGGCGATATTTTCATTATATTATATTCCAGTATATTAAAATATTAGCATAGAATAGATGCAGAAATACCTATTGTGGAAAGTATATAGTACAATGTACGTATTTCATTAGGCGTAAAGTTTTGGCGAATTGGCAATCAATGTGCAGCTTTATTAATTCATTCCTCCCTATCTATTGTTCTGCCTTTACTCGGCGTGGGAGTGGCCCCACAGCGCGATTGCCAGCAAATATATATGTGCGACTTTCGCAGTTTCGATAAACACGCAATAAAGTTGCGCCTCGCGAGATTGTTGAATATGTCGATTGGAGCGAATGGCAAAAGTTTTCGGCGTGCCCGCGCCGTTATTAACTCCCTGCCGCCGCTGGCGCGGGTTTCGGCTCGCTTTCGCATTCGGCGGCGGCGTTTCACACCCGAAAACAAATCGCATGTGGTATCTCATATCGATTGACATTGATAAATATGCACTGGTTCATTAATATTATTAACATTACTTGCCACCACTCGATAGATATCATTAATTATGATGTTCTAATATGATTATTCCAGCTGGACATATTTTATTATTGTTTTAATGTACTTTACATTATTGTGCTAATTGTCAATATTTCGACGTTCACATTGATATATGGTACAATTTTACTGATATAATCATTTTTTAATTGTATTTTATTGAGCTCTGTAAACTATATTATTTTTTATGTAATTCGTTTTTCTGTTTGATTTTACAGAGCAGCGACTTGGATCTTTAGCTCTATTCAATTTCTTTTCAACATAATTACTCCTATTAGAAGCAAATACAATTGATGAGAAGCATAATTCAATTTGCTCTACATAATTTAGTTATATTACAGACGAATTAATGATTAGAAGAAGAATACATTTTTATGTACATCCGCCGGTATTTGCTTCCGGGACTTTGGTCAGCAGTCTTTCATCATTCTGCGCCTCCTGTGTGTACAGGAATAATTGTTATTAACTTGTTTACAGTTTCTATACTCATCATTGACTTTTTATACCACTACTCAATTATCAGTAAGTTAAGATTGGTATAAATAGAAGTATAAAAGATTATCCATTTTTTTTATTCCTTAAAATAGATCTAGGTCCGGGGTATATTTCATAAAATAGGAAAGTCGTAACGCGTATGCTGGCAATGAAAGTATGTAGGAAACGGGTTAACCAAAACATCATTCACTTCAAAGTTAAAGACTGAAATATTGTCAATGACTGTCGAAATTTCATCCAATTTCTAAAGCAAACATTAACTAAGAATATGTCTAGACGAACATAAGATATGAACAAAGTTATTACCCTCAAGTAAAATATATGCTATATATTTAAATGACCTGTCCCGGTCGCCAAATATATTAAGTCTTCTTGTTTGTTTGAAAATATACTAGTCACCAAAGAAAGATCTTGACACAAGCTGCAAGCTGCAGTTTCTTCGTCTTGTCTAGCGTCAACACTACAGTATTAATTTTCTCTGTTTCACCACCACCACCACCAACACCATCGTCACTTCTTTAAAACTCTGGATAACGGTACCCTTGGCCAACGTGTCACACGTTACTTGCTATCTCCCGTGCCAATCAGGAAATCATATACCAGCGACTTTTAGTTCAGCGACAATCCGGCATAGGCCAAGAAGCATATCAAATAGACACGCTGAGTTCTTTTGTATTTTGGGCAGCATTTATAAATCTGTCATACAATTCAAAATTTTCGCTTTGATCATTGTCTGTGATTATCAATTTAATGTTGTAGTAGTGAAATAAATTTAGCACCTTACACTTGCCAAAGCTTATTAAAATAGTTGTATAACTACTTTTACTGAATTTTTTTTCAAACATATTGAGAACCATTTATACACAAGTTATTTAAACGGTTTAGTGTAAGTTAGTGTAAGTGTAAGTTTACTGTAAGTGTCTGCTAGACCTCGGCAATATTTCGAGTAGTAAGAGCCAACAATTTCAACTTTCAAAATTGCAATTCTTAAAGAGCCACAAAATAAAAATTCGCATCAAGAGCATCCCGGACGGGGGACCCTCCGAAAAAACACATCTGTACATTCAAAAGAACCCTACCACCTTTAACCCTCTTTACCGATCATATACCATGAAACGACAGGTAATCGGAATTACAGCCCAGGGGGGCTTGGGCTTCCTTCGCCATATATGATGACTCCCATAATATACTCATATAAAATATTCCTTTAACCACTAATATTTCATTCCGTTTAATTTAAATTTCAGTCATGAAAAGACATGGAAACCAACGGACCTTTTGTCATAGACAAATGTCGTATACTAAAGGTTCCGCATATGATCACTGTATCAATCAGGGACACTGGGTGCCCCATTCAGTTATTCTTATTTTAATTTACTATATCACATCACATTCTCTTCGGGCAAAAGATGTATGGTAGAATTGCCGCGGCTCTCGTTATGTGACTGCTGCGTGCATTCTGATTATAAATTTTCTTACTTTATGATGCGGCTTTTGAGGTACTATTAAAAATGACTAGCTCATGACAACATAGTTTAGTACCTTTTCAATAAGATTTTTTAAATTAATCTTGGGCGGTCAACCAGTAGCACTGCGACCAACTATGGTCTATTGTGCAGAGATCAATACTATGGGCTAATAACGGAGATAATCTTTGAAAAGGCTAGGGTCTCCTTGACCGACTTCCTCTTGAATTCAGCAAGATCTAGCTGCTCGCTGCCTAGGAAAGAAAATCTTTCAGGTGCTAGGGATGCACATGTGCAGAGTAGGTGCTCAGTCGTCTCTACCTCCGATTTACATAATCTGCTACTTGTGAGGTCGCCTTTGTCAATATTGGCTAGAAGGGAGGTCTGGTACCTTTATGATTTGTGAATAAACTAACAAGTAACCTTATATCGTTTTTTTCAGCTTGATAATTTCTTGGGCTCTGTTGTATAATACATCGAGCAACCTCTTGGCCTGTCTGGGACTCTCTTCGTCCCTCCAGGCGGTCTCGTGTTTCGATACCATTTCTTGATCCATTCCCTCATTGTAGATCTTGATAATTGATTCAGGACGAAGGAAGGTGGTTTCTGCTACCTTCTTGACTAGCATGTAGTACCTTAATGTTACCTACAATGCCTTGGTGCGCAGGTACCCAGTGTATTTTGAGTTTATTGCCTCACAACAATTTCTTGGGCTCACTTTTGCAGTTCTAAGTTACCTCATCACTTATAGTGAAGAGCCATAAGTGCCGCTTCACACTCTGTCATATTACAAATGATTTCAATAAGTTACCCTCGAACCGTTATGCTAAACAATCCTTTTATTATTGTGAGTGTAATTGTAATTATTTACACCCGTAATAAAATATAGTTATAAATATACCATGGTCTTCTAGCGAGTACACAGAAAAACATTTTTGCAAATCAAGTCAAGTTATATGAGGACAAATATAGAACATCAGTGAACGAATGTTTTCAATATAAAGAAGATTTGTAACAAATGTATTTGCTCTGTCATAGTGTTCAGAACATCTGTCACCCTTTTCTCACAATCAGATAATATTCTTTCATAAAAAAAGTAATTTATGGCAATAATAACCAATTTTAATAAGAATCACGCTTTGCAACAATATACTTGCGAATAACAATCAGGTTAACATCAAAACAAAATCATTCATTTAAATGTCCAAATCGACTTATTACCATTTTTGCATATTTTTAATTACATTCACGTCTGCCCCATCTGGCATGTTCGCAATTTTGCAACATGCTGTCCAGCCGTGCAACAAAATTTAAAATCTATGCAGGAAGTAATTGCAAGCATCTGTGTACCATTCAAACAGGACGCCGTGCGCAAATGTGCCTGTCAACCCAGTGCAATGCAGAAATTTTCATGATTAGGCGGAATGCCGCTCGTACCGTCCCCCGCTTTCAATGGAAACGATTTCTCCTAGCCCGTCACCGTGTGCACGTCAAAGGGTTGCACGCTTCGGCGGGCGTTCGTCGTCGTGCCAACATTGGACAATTTTGCGGAGATGTAAACAAAGCAAATGAAACACCCAAAGGGTCTCCGTTGGGCTAGCGACGCGAAGAGGGCGGATCAGACCCATCGAATCAGCTCGAATATTATTTTTCCATTTAATTCTGGATTTACCCTGTGCAAACATTCCATCAGCCGCCCCTAGTCGAATCACGTATAACTGGAATGTTTTAATTAGCTTTATTTTGACATTTCTTTTAATAAAAATGCTATTATACTATGTCAACAATACAAACTGTTTTCATTGAATTGATTGATGGATTGACAATTGTTTGAAATATATTTCAATAAAACTTAATGATATAAACCCCATATATTATTTGATTATGTTAATATTTCGCTATTAATCTTAATTCCGCCCATCCGGGTCGGTAGAGCTTGGGCCCACCACGCAGTCGGACGAGGTTCGAGTCCTCGGGATGGGCACACATTATTCACATTTATAACTCTCAAAAATTCACATTAATCAACACCTATACAAACCACACAATAAAAAAAACACTCTTCAAATCAACAATCGCAAATATGCGCAACCCACAACTTTCAACACACAAGAAAACTGATAAAAACCGCTGACAAATCAAGTAAACACTCACATACAACAAGAATCCATGTACAAACAATTCAACACAAGGATCAGCAACAACAACAACATCACATGACAATCACAATAATAAACATGTAATATAAAAACACATACAATAATTAAATCAAGGCCCTACTGGTCAGTCGATGGCCAGGTGGCCCGGTGGGCACAATATTATTATTATTTCTTTATTCCTTCCTTCGTAATATTAATTTCATACTAATTCTAGAATATGGAAGCCTATTTTTTCATTATAGACTAAAACTTTGATACATTTTGTAAATATTTCCAATTATTTTGTTATATTTCTGTAAAAAATCCTAATAGATTGTTTTTCTTCTATATTTTTTGAGGTAATTAATAAAAAATTATTAAATTAATGCCTGAACATGAATCTACCATTTTAATCAATAGTAGTAGATCCATAGTTTGTATTAATATTTTATAATTTTATTTATAATGTTGAGACTAATTAAATATGTATGCAAACTATTTTGTTTAAATTGTTTGGAATTTCATGCTAGCGATATAATCATGAACATTTCGAATGTACGTAGTTCTGTAAATTACAATAGAAGTACCACGTACTTTTAATATTTTTAAAACGATATAGTAGTTTGTATGTAGTCTATTGGATATTTATACAATTTTTGTTTTAACACAATAAATTTTAAATTTGAATCCAAACAAAAGAGGATTCTAAGATAAATAGAATAAGTTTTGAATTGTTCTTGTACTCTCTTCGTCTTGTTCTTCTAACTCTCGAACGCTTGCAACAATCCGAAATAAGGTATTACGAATATCTCAGAACAAAATAAGAATATAATAGGAATTTTCTCAGATAGTTGACTATTATACATGACTCGAGAAAGTGGATGTTTTCAAATACCTTGGGTTTCTCATTAGCGCGAATAGTAAATGGGGAGAGCATGTGTGAAGGATACAAAGAGAGGCAAGGATTGCAAAGGGGTAAATGAAATGGAATTAGGGGAATATGAGGGGAAATAACTGGGACGTGGTATGGGATGCATGTGTCAAGCCGAGACTATTGTATGGAGAGAAAGTGTGGGGACGGTGTGAAAGAGAAGCTTTAGAGAGGGTTTCAGACGTGATGCATCAAAGATATGATGGGCTTCGAAGGATCCACTCTCAGGTATATTATTCTACAAGAGATTGAAAGAATGGCTGTTAAATGGGAGTCAGTCCGTCATTCAGCAGGGTTGTAAGGTTTAAAGAGGGAGTGAATAGAATGGAAAGCGGAAGATTGGTGAAGGAAATATGGGAATGGTGTGGTAGTAGAGGGGTTAGTGGTTGGAGAGAACAGAAAGAAGGAGTATAAGTATGTGGGTTTATCGGAATTAGCAGTGGGGGAAATATTGTGGGAAAGGGACCGTTAGAATGGATGGTGCAGGATAGGCGAGAGAGATGGAAGGACAGGGGCGCTAGGAGTAACAGCTCGAATAACTCGACGTACAAGCTAATTCAGGTGATCGGATAGAAGCTAAAATATTTCACCAAACTGAAAATGAGCGCCGACGATAAGCGGCTAGTGCAAGGTGTGGAACTGAGGAGCAAGGAAGAAGGGTGTGGATACGGTATGAATATATGAAGTGTGCGTAATGTCGAGGTGGGAGAGGAAGGGAAGAGTGTGACAATAGTGAGGCAATTATGGAGAAATGGAAGCGGGAAGGAGGATGGCACAATAGGGTGGGTGGGTATATAAATATTATATATTTTATTTATTTTGTTTGTAAATATTATTAAGAAAATATTGTTGAGTTTTTGATCTATTGTAAAAGTTTGATTGTGAATAGTTTTGTAAGGGTACTATTCACAATCTACTTTACTGCTTCATTTATGACAGTTTAGGAAGGGTATAATATTATGTAACAGATCCCATTGCTTTGTTAGGAAGAGGTATTTCGAAAGAACGTAAAAGGCAGACAAGGTTAAGACTGCTTCAATGACAATTAAATCCAGAATTCCAACCTTTGAGACTTGTAAGTTATTTTGCTTTTTTGGGGATTTGGGGAGTGCTGTATAGATTTACAGATATGGCATTAGATGTTAGGCTTCTATTACTTCTTCGTTCATCCGTCTTATCGCGAACCGGGCATAGGCCAGTGACCTGTCATTCTTCCAGACTTATTTCTAGGATACAATGAACATATTAATTCCCTTTGTATAGGTTGCTAACCTGGGCCTAGATGAAGGGATCTTGTATAACAACCACAGATTAGTATGTAGTTTCGGAGCGTGTAGAAGTGACATTGGTGTAGTTCCTGTTCAGGATATTATTCAAACTTAACATATTCTTGTCGAAAAAACCTACTTGTAATGAAGTTTGAGATTAGAGTGTGAGGACCTAGGTCAATGCGTACAGGGGAAGTTAACTAATTGTAAATGCTAAACGAGCTGAGAGAAAATAGCAATAAAAAACAGTCGCCACCAATACCGTACGTTTTTACAGTTGTTTATGGCGTGCAATCCACAAAATTGCAACATTTACGGAATGTCAAATGTAATTTCGTAAGTGTAAAGCTTAAACCTTTTCCCTCGTCCACCTTCTATGTTTTCCGGTATTCCCAGCTGCCATCCCTAACGCGACGGTGGTCTCGAATGGATAAAAGTAAGAGAAACATTGCCATCGCGCACATGCTGCGCAAACACACACGTATATTATGGAGACAAGTGGCCCGGAAGTTGCTCAAAGTGCGCGTGATATAGGTGAGAGTGAAGAAACGTGCGGAATTATTGCGCTGGCAAATGGCAAACTACGATTCAGCGCCACCCCCTGCTTTCACACAACGTTGGGAGAGCAGCAGCAGTAGTAAACAGCGCCAACCTTTGCCACCCGCCCACGATATAGCGTGAGGAGGCGGTTAAGACCAACATCTCGCTAGTCGCAGCCAAAAGTACTCGCGTTGCAAACTCCCAAACGAAAGTCTCGCACACATTGAGACATCGAGAACATGTGTGTGCTGGCCTCAAAGCTTGATACAGCCAAACCGCCTAGCCAGAAAAATAAATATACTTCATGCTCGAATGCGTCGTTTTGTCCCTCTGTTTAATAGATATTTCTCATCGCGTTATTCCGCCACCGTTGCTGATAACGCCCCGACACTGATATCGCTTAATTTATTGAGTGTCTTCTTCTCGTGAGACAGGGCGATGCGGACAAGCCCGGGGACCGGAGAGCACACATTATAGCGGGGCAAAAAAATTTTGCCTTATCATTTAATGTACCGGGCAATAAAAATCCAGCTCTGCCACCATTAAAATAATGGCGGCGTTTGCTGCAACGATGAGCAACGTTATTATTCGCACCGCCACAGGCGCGGCAAACTGTTTTTACTTTAAATATCACATAAAATCCTTGTTTTGCGATGCCCTAGAAGACGTACATGTATAAAGTGCTTCTTGCCTGAAGATATATTACAAGGTTTGGATTTTTTATGACAATATATAACTTTGTTTATTGTGTAATAAAGGCATGGATAAAATGGTTTGTAAACGGTGTAGCCCTTGTGATTATATAGTACTAGATTGAGTTTAGTTATATATAATATGAATCAGAAATATATGCAGTTATAAACAATGTAACCATATACTGAAATAAGTTAGCAGAGAGGATTCTTGCAACTTTTTGAGTACGTTAAATGTTTTGAAATGTGATTAATTTTTTACATTTAGTTGTTTTCTAATTTATTAGAACTGCAGTATGTATACTATTATATCGTATTTTATATATAGTGAGATTTTTCAACTTTTGATTATGTTTTGTTTTTGTTTTGATTTACCGAGCATCGACTGCTATGGTCATTAGCTCTATTCAATTCTTGTTCAATGTAATTAGTCATATTAGAGGCTAATACTATTGATAAGAAGAAGAATCCAATTTACTATGCATCCCCAGCGAGAATCGAACTCGGGACCTCGTGGGCAGTAGTTATCAACCATACCACTGCGCCACTTGGCTGGATACTTTTGATTATTGTAAAGTTTTTACAATGGTCTTAAAAAATATAAAAAATATAATAGTACTCATGTCCAGCTAAGTGGCGCTGTGGTATGACTACTGGCCTCGAGGTCTCAAGTTCAATTCTCGGTGGTGATGCATAGAAAAATTAATTCTTCTTATCTATAGTATTTGCCCCTAATATGACTAATGACATTGAAAATGAAATGAATTGAGCTAATGACAATAGTAGTTGATGCCCAGTAAAACAAACAAAATAAATATGCCTAATATAGTATGTACATACGCTTTGCCGTGTCTTACCTAATGGCCCCCCTACGTACGTTTAGTACAATAGTCGCAAAATTCGTACGTGTTATTTATTGGTGTGAGGGCGGACTTACAACATTGTCGTCGTGCATTTTACATCTCCGAGTCGTTTTACCAACGACAAAGCTGCTAGATACTAGAAAAGGACGTTTGCATAAATGTACACAATATGTACGACGGAAATTATGATGTCCAGAAACCCATGGCAAAAGATTATGTAAACATCATTTGTATTATCCTGTATTGCTCACAAGGAGTTTCCCAACATACCTTTGGCCGAATGTGTACCATATTTTGAGTAAATCACAGATATGTATTTGCCACAACAATAGATGAAATTTAAAACTTGCCTGAAGATATGTTACCAGGTTAAAATGATTTATGGTAATATATAACTTGTTTTTTTT
>WSZQ02077774.1:0-18832 GCA_019419845.2 Weissflogia rhopalogaster
AACTACCAACAAAAAAGAACACTAATTCCATAAAATAAACAATTTAACCCATATATACCCAACACAATAAGTAAAAGGTCACGAAGGCTGTTTTAATTTCAAAATTAATTAACTGTCCTTGATAACAATAACAGTGATAAAATTAGTATCCATTTTCTGTAAGTCTATACAGTTGTTATTTTGAGTAACGGGTATTTTGTTTGTTTTTATAATCTAACTTAAAACCTCCTGTACAGCTTCCATGTAATGTTATGATCCAACCGTAACCTATATTCCCAGATTCAGCTCATCAAAACAAAAACAATTTATGATTCACTCGCCAAAACATCGCCTTTTCGTGTTATTGTGAAATACACACGCTATATAAACCTGTACCTGACGTTGTTGATAACCAGCTGCGATACAGCCGGCACAACTGGTAGCATCGAGCATCGGTAGCATCGAGAGCAACACACGCCCTTTTAGTTGGAAAAAGGCTTGAGAACCGAACGAATGAGGTCAATGACCGTGTGCTCGCGTAGATTTTTCAGCTCTCTGACCTATATAATACACTCTTTATGTATCCCTAACAGTATAACACCGAATATTTTTCATTTTTACTCAATTCTTTTATGTAAACTGAGGAAAACGAAATGAATGAAATGAGTTTACAACCGTTTCTGTCGGCCTATCTCAATTGTAATTTTTCAAACGGCTGCGAAGGTTGCCTAAGTTTATTTTATTTTGTGGGATTCGTTTTAGAAATACAGAAAGAATGTGAGGATACATATTAAACGAAAGTCTTACCTTCTTGAAATGTTGAAAGAACTTCTAAAGAACAAGTTTATTCCACTTGGATTCCAATTGGAAACATTACACTCACGATATCACTAGGTTTATTGTTGGCTGCACTTTGTATTTGTGTTCGGACTGTCTGTGTTTTATATTGACTGTCTAATGATTGTAACTTCAGTCTTGGTTTCAGTCTTTAGTGAAAGTTCTTCATTCGGCAGCGCTTTTGAGGCTGGATACGTAGTGTTCGTCACGTTAGCGACGCGATGCACATCGTGGACATTTCAGCGCTGTGTTTGTTTTCTTGCCGAGTTTTTCTCGACCTTAGTGGCGATTCACGGAGACGATCTTGCGCACGTCGTCGACGATAACACTACGGACACAGATCACTACATGACTACGCGATTGTTAGGTGTGCGTACCGCGTTTTCGGCGCTCCGACTGGGGTGGGGGATGAAATCATTATTTCGGTGGAATGGGCACTTCGTTGGATGCATTCTTGAGTAAGAATGTGGCATTGCATTTGCGAAAGAAGCTGATGCAAAAAATGGGCCACGTGTACGCGTGTAAACACTGCGTTTTTTTTTTGTTTATGCGAAGATGTAGCGTTGAAATTAGTTTACGCATGCTACACACAGTGCATGGTTTTGTTGAATACAAAGAAGGGATTTTTAGGCAGCCAGCGCCCTCTGGGGATTGAAGTTCAAAGTAAATATAAAGTTTTATTAACAGTTGCCTATGTTATATATGGTTTTCACTCTATATATAAGAATGGAAACAAATGGAAAGGGATTTAATTTGATTAATCATTGGAATGTTGGTATTACGAATTGTACAATTATAATAGGAACATTAAAATAGTCAAACTGCACAGTATGATCATAGTCATACAGAGACAATTAAATAAAGTGATGCAATATTGTTAAAAGTAAACAAATTGCAGTTTTGTATCCTTATTACCCTTTTAAAATTAAATAATAATGCCAGGATTAGTGTCGACATCTACAAGGTTACACAATGGTTCATTAATCATAATATAATAGAATCTCAGAGTTATGTATTACCGAGAATATCGATACTACGTCCTGTCACGTATAGATGGCGCAATATGTAGTAAAATTGGTACGTAAAATTATGAAATTAAAAGTGAAACTTATCATATTCGGAATCTACAGTATACGGAATCATATCTACAACAGTAAATTTTTTGGCACCGTAGGTTTATGTGCAATGTTAATTGACTTGTATTACTAGGAACCTGTTTAACACGGAAACGAAATGCATTATTTGAGAATAACTGAATACTTTATATGGGCAAATCGTGAGTTTTGTCATATATGAAGAAAGGGGCCCGAACCCTTTTTTGGAATCATGTAATTCTTATGGTGTAAGTCTTATTTGGCCTATTTTATGACTAGAAGACATTTCTTGGCTTTTTTGCTGCTTCTAAACCATGGTAACTTTTTTCTGTCCTTTTATTTTCCTTTCCGTTACTGTTTTCTTAATGCTTACAATAAGAAAATAACTGAGGTAACATACCCCATACCTCGTTAATGAGCCCCCTCGTCCTGTGTTCAATAACTGTGTTCAGTAAGGTTAAGGTGATCAACTGTTGTTTGTCCAAATTAAGTAGATTTTATGAAATGGTTGGTTTTCTGTAAAGGGTAATCACTTGTACTTGGGGAGTCCATCATGACTCCCCAAGTACAAGACTCATGGTCACCTCAGTAAAAGGGTCCTCTAATAATCTCTAATGTGTTTCCACACCCCTATCCTGTATTGTCAGTCTCTTACAAATATTACCAGGTAATACAAAGCAAGATATCAGAAACGAAAATTTGTATGTCTAATTGTTCAGTGCTTTTTAGGCGCATCCTTAAGTTGATGAGCTCGACTTTGAAACTTTCCCAGTCTGTACTTCTATTGCATAGGCGCAAAGAAGTCGGAATCTTGTCTACTATTTCGCTTATGGTCAGTAAAGCAGCTGTGTGATCCGCAATTAGATCGATGAATTCTTGAATGTTTATAAATTTTTTTGAGATTTTCCTTATAACGAACAGATCTAGGATATCTGGGATTTTGTTTTGATCTGTGGGCCAGTAAGTGGGTATTCCCTTGGTATGTATATCTGACCCTGATTTGGTGATTGCGGTTTTTTGTTCTCGTCCTTTCGTCGTGCACAGCCTTGAACCCCATAGTAGTTGATGCTCGGTAAAAATTAAACCAAAAAAAAATTATAAAGATACAAATATTATGCAGATACTTGTGCATTAAAAGTTGCCCATCATAAATCCCAAGTCCCAATCATTTCATCGAATTAGTATCATAAAAACAAAGTAATGACAACTAAAAATAAATTAGCGCCAATTACGACTGTATTGGAATGCAGTAGAATATCTAATTACATTCCCGTATTCCACTTATCGCTGCATACCACATGCTTAATGTGCGCCTTTTTTCTCGTTTTACACCTGTGCGCGCGCTCATTAAGCACTTTTTTGTTCCTCGATTTGTAATCCGCGAGATTAGAGCCAACATGAGTCACAATCGTCGCAATCGCAATTCACCCATGCCTTGCGACTGCGCGTCTACGATGTCGGCGCAATTGTCTCTGACGATTGTTTTTCAATCGCTCGCAGGCGCGTTAATTTGCGGTTGACGATTAATCATATGCGTCGATTAATTCCGCCCGATCGCCTTTTGCTTTTTGCTTTGGTATCGCCTTTCATGCTTATTCGCCGCCTACTAATGCACCAAAGAGGTCATAAAATTATGCCAATATTAGTGCCGGAGAGAGAATTGGCCGGGGAACGGGAAAAAAATGAACAGAAAGAGACAAACATTCAAACATATCGGGACTAGGTAATTCGTGCTGGATGTAATCGATGTTTGAAACTCGAAATAATAATTCACGATTAATTCCAACGTCCAACAAAATTGCTAATAGGTTTTTGGGAAATTGGTGAATATACATATGTTTCAATTTTCGAATTCAAATAGAATTAAAGCTGTACGAGTGGCATTGAAGGTTGACAATTTTTTTGAAATCAATTTTTTGTCATGATTCTCCAACTAATAAAAAAATATTATATTTGGTCCGTAGACCTAGCCATCGATCATACTGCTCCTTCAGCCTGGTTTGTTGTCAGTTTTTTATTACTATATTTTTGTAATGCGACGTTTTGTTATTGATGTTGTTGTGTTGCTTATCAAGTTGATTTTCATGTGTGAATGTTGAGAGTTGTATTTGATAGAAGTTCCTTGTTCTGTGTTGACTGCTTGGGTTGCGCTAATTTTACGATTGATGATGTATCTCGGTGGGTAGATTATATAGATGTGAAAATTTTCTTAGGTGTGAATTTTTAATGTGATTTTTATGTGTGAATTAATTGGGAATATAATGGAGGGTGCCCACCCCGGGGACTTGAACCCCGTCCGACTGGGTGATAGACCGATGCACTACCACCTAAACTGCCCAGGTGGACTGGTATCTAATATGTATAATCAAAGGATGTATTGTTTTAAGTTTAGATTATTTTTATTCCACTAATGCACCAGATTACTGCATAACGTGGGAACGTATGATCCCAAAGGGTTGTTTAACGAATTAATTATGTGTATGGGTTGAATTAGTTGTGTATTGGTCCATTTGGATATCTATTTGTAACATTCGTGTGCTTTGAGTTTTTGCATTTTTTTAAGGGTAAGTTGTCGTTTGAGTATGTATGATCGGTGTAGGTCTTTGTTTGTTTCTGTATTCTAATCAGGTTAATCCCCATCCCCATGATTTGAATTAGAAAAAGTAAAGACAGTATGTAATGTAACATATCGTATGACGGCGTCTCCATCAAATGTCACGTACCGTATGTGGGGGTGTGTGGCGGTTTTCTAGGAGACTCGCTTGGCTTTTTGCTATTCTTGCTCGATATGCTACCGCGTTGTACCGGGGATACTTATAAATGGTACTTAACATTTATCGATGGACATCTCTGGACCGTACGAGGACAATTCATACATAGTGGATGATTTTTCTGCTCGTTGGCTGAACATGGCTATTCAAACTAAACAGGTACCTTCTCGTGCTGGAACTTCGCTCTTGCTGGCTAGTTAGGCTGTGGGGTGCAAGACTATGGGGATGACTTCAAGGTGATGAACACTAACATAACACATGAATAGTTATAACATAACATTATATTGATTTAACACAAGAACCTCTTATATACTTCTAAATTTTCCACAGTTAATGGACACAAGACCGAACAACTAGTGACATACTAGCTCGCAAATTAAGTCCGATTAAGTCTGATTAACTAAAAAGGAGAGTGTTCCAATTGTCCAACACCAAATTGAATGAATATATTTGTTAAATATATAATTTGAGAAGAAAAAAAAAAAGATCGCAAGCAAAATTCGAACCTGCGAACCTCGGATCAAAAGACAAGCATACAGCGTATCGTGCTGTTAAAGCAATATATATCATGCTCTATTTGTGGCAAACTTTGAAAATTATTTTTGAGCAAACGGCTCAAAACGGCATAAAATCCCGTCAACACAAGTTATTTCTATATATGTACTACACGTACGAAAATTATCATTCAATTTGGTGTTGGACAATTGGAACACTCTCCTTGTAAGGCTAACCGAGTCTACTGTAATGACTGTCCAAGCCGCTACCCATTCACTAACTAACTTCCTGTAACCAACTGCCCAACAACTAACTGACTGTGTCTACCGTCCCTTGGTCATTGGAATACATTCTGATTTCTCTCACCATCTGCATGGCGCGTGGTATCACTTGTTTTTCTAAGCATGTTCGTTACTTTTATCATGTGGTGCACACATTTTCGCCGTCGCGCTTTGCTTATCGATATACCCCTTGTACATACGCCTCCTAAAATTATTTCGATTTCCTAAATTTACATCTAATCTACACAAAACATGCCTTTGGACTAAACTTTCCAGAAGTGGTTTTCCTGTTATTTAATATGAATTTCGTAAAAGCTTTTCGCATTCACAACAGTAAGCTCGTTTTTGAATTTTTACTGACTTTGGTTGGGCTAGACACACTTATTAACGTTAAGATACCCTAGTCAAATGGTCGCGATCCTGCGTTGCAGAACTTAGGAGGAATAAATCATATATCCGGATCATGCATCCGGACTCCGATTCTACAACTTATCAACAAATTATTAATATAAAGTTTAATAAAATTTTATTATCCTTTATACATTTATCGTTTGATCTTAGAAAATTATTCGCATAGCTGTAACAAATATAATTGTATATGATATATTGAATTTGACAATTTAGTGTGAAGTTTGAATTACATATTTGAGAGCAAGTACTTAGCAATCATTTTTCCTAGCTCATTCACACAACTACTTTCATACAGTCTTATTTGAACGACCCCAGACTATCTAGCATTGACATATCAAAGAAGAACATGTAATCATTTAGCACAATTAATGGATTTTTTAGAAAGAAATTAATTAATTGTAATTGAAATTTAACACAGAAAGAGAAAATTTGAAGCCCCCGACCGGGTTCGAACCGGCGATCTTTGAGATACCAGCCCAACGCGCAGTTGGTAGTGCTTTGCACTGGCCAGAGATTTTCCGCAAGGTACTCAATCCAGGTAGATCGTAATAGCCACCTACTAAACAAGAGGTGACTCTTTTCTATACATTGGGCTGGCTGCTGGAAGCCACAACAGTACACCACAGTATACAGTACCTAACTGTCCACAGTTCATCACTCAGTTCTCTTCGGTCCACAGTTCGCGCTTGTTCCAACCCAAATCGTTTCATCGCAGTATTCTTAGTAGCCAATCCCAGACTAAGCATTGATGGGGGATTGGTTGGGTGGTTGCTATCGTGGCACGAGCATTATAAAAATCTTTCATCGAAAACTTTTCCATTTTCATAGTTAAAATAGGCCAAATCCTAAAATAGATAAAATCTTTTCAATTTAATAACAAAGCACTGTGAAACCACAGGGAAATGTAGGGATTTTATGTGGACAGACTGGACCAATGTAATTAACAGAAAGAAATGGATTATGAAGAGGAAAGAAAGATCAATCCGAAAGAATGAAGCGTTATTGGCGAAAAGGCTTGATATTTGTGTGTGGGCCAAACATGACGAATATACTTTTCGGAAGCTAAGCTTCCTTTTTATGACTATTGGTTCCTGAAAGAACTTAAAAAAGTGTGAAATGATCTATTTATATATATAAATAATGGTAGTATTGCGTGTTTCTTGAGCTGGTTTATCCTCTACCCTAATTCTGCATAAGTATAGTGTAGAAAAATGGTGGGCTAGAGGGGAATTAACTCCGTCAACATTGGAATTTCTCAAATGCGGGTACATATTTCGTACGTTAGCAGCAGCACATATAATCTTACATTTATGAAGGTTCAGGTGATCGGGCGAAGACCATGGTATTTCTGGCAAGGGCGAGATGTGGGTCGAAGGAGAAAGGGCGTAAGGGATGAATGGGGCCCGGGTACATCCGGTGTGTGTTATGTGGGAAGGGCTTGGATACCTGGGAACACCTGGCAGGAGAATGTGTTGAGGTGAAGGTGGAATGGGCTTTGAAGGAGGGCAGGGGAGGAAAACGAGTAGAGGAGTGGTTGGAAGAGACAGGGAAGGCGTTGGCGTCAATTACCACATTGGTAAATGTAAGCAGGAGGAGGAGTGCGGTATGAGAAGTGACTCGTGGGTATTGCTATGATATTGCTGGGGCTCAAATTGGGTTCTTGTTATTATTTGTATGTGTATTTAATTGATTATTATTTTTCTTCTTATTGTATTGTTATCACTTAATTTAAGAATTGTGTTTAATGTTTTGTGATTTTTTTGAAGGGTAGTGGGTATTTATAAAATGAAGTGTTGAAATGCCAATAAAGGTTCCATATATATTTTCGTGCCCCTGCTAGGGCACTGTAATATCTGCCTTATTTGATTAATTTCAAAATATCTTTAAGAATGGCGTGTCCAGTGTCTTTGACTAACAATTATCACTAGGTTCAAGGCCTAATTATAATTGATAGGTTTTGCAACCTTGCAACCTTCACAACATACAGGGGAATCCAGGTTCAAATTCGTGACAATTTATCTCTACTCGGCCTGACAACCACATTCATATCTGTGGTTGTCGTGATAAAAGTCTTCTTACTTTGGGCCAGGCTAATCCAAAGAAAATTAATATGTTCATTGTTACCTAGAAAATGGAAACTGCCCTATGCCCGGTCAGCAACTATGCAAATGAACGAAGAAGGACCTTCATAGCTGATTTCGTAAATTTCTGCTTTTTCTTGGTCACTAGTCTTATCTTTTACGTTGCCTAACAGATCTTTTAAAAATTTTCCTGTTCCAATAAGATTTCTATCGACTGAGACATGAAATATCAGAAACATTCTCTTCCATGTTGAGAATAGTGTTTTCTTAATTATATTTCATTTTGTTTAACAGTTTCTGCACGATATGTTTGACGTGCTCATTTTACTGAACAATGATTCGCTCGATTTACCCTTTGAACCTATCTGTTAGCCATGAAGAAAAGTTTATAACATAATATTTTTTAGATGTGATTCTTGAGATTTTATCCCAGAGAAACTTTTCCTAGCAATAAATTGATTTTTTTAAAGTATTTGTCATATTTTAATTCTAAATCAAAATTAAATTAAATAACGATCATTGTTAACATCTCACTGATCTTGAATAGTAGTTCTAATTAATTAAACAATAACAAGGCTGACATAGTAATTAGCCGACACAATTTTGCAGGAAGTTAACGTGTTATCTTTGCATTGAGCCACCCCTAACGCACAACAAAACACAGCCGAGAATTATAAATATTTAATTGTCGACTGTGTTTTGCCAATTAATCAACTGTTCATAATTGAACAATACAGAAAATGTTGCGAAACACTGCACGACTGGACGCACACATTGCGTATCATTGCATCCATCGATTTGTGCATCAATTAAACACGATTTGCGCACACCTACGAGAATAATTGTCGAATCCGCCATCATGATATGTAATAATCATTTATGCACATTATTCGACGATAAAAACTACGAGGTGCGTTTTACGAGCATACCATGCATGCTAACGCACAATGACTTAATTATCTGCTGTTTAATTAGATGCCAAACAATAATTTGCATGCATTTGCATTCGATGTGTGATCATATTCGATTTAATTATGGCTCGAAATAAGTTATTTTAATGATTTTCTATTTTAATATTTTAAATTGGATTTTATTGTGGAATTTTCTAGAGAATGGTGGAATGATTGAATGTTTATTGAATTTTATAAAATGCAATTGCAACTAGCATTTCATGAAAGGCTTGTATTTCAATTTCGAGCATAAATAAATGAAATGTAATTTATTTTTATATGCATTGAATTTTGTGAATGTGAAAGAGAATAAAATAATTGTATTTGAGCTTCGGTAAGCGCCTATTACGTTCTAAAATTCTTGCATATGCGATCGTGATCCGTTTTTCAAGTCCGGGTTACCGATTGCGAATCTGGAACAATAAACTGTGAAGGAATCGCGCATAACAACAAGCAAAATGATTCAAACATTCCCCACGTAATTAGAGATTGTTATTACATCATTACTTATTTTTAAAAAATATTGTTTAATTTGACAAATTTAGTTTTTAAATTAGTTTAATGTCTCTTAAACCTACGACGTAAATGTTATTTACTTAAAAGTACAAATGTCTTCTTTGAATCGATAAAAATTAAACTTACACTCGGTAACATTGTGCAATAGACAATTAGCGTGTAATGTAGCATTGTTGCCATGACTTTAACGACGAGGCGTGTTTAACTCGCGCATAAAAAATCGTGAAAATCAAGTCCGGTTTGTTTGGCGATATGACAATCACACGCTGACTGTATGGTGACGTCAGTGAATATTTGGTTGCCTTCAATTTTCTGGTATAAATTTACAATAACGGCGTTTTTATTTCAATGAACCGTTCTTTAGCTTGTATAACACTTCAGTAAAGTCTCAAAAAATTATGAAGGAAAGTGTGGGACCAGGATGATGTTTGGAGTTATGACGGGAGTGTGCTCTCGTGTACCGGCTGACACACACCACGCATATATCATTCTTCTTGGGTGTCGTGCGAAAAATATCCGGCAATAAAACGGCGCCTGCATGATGAATGACCGTGCGCTCTAATGGGCTTTGCCAATCCATGGGGGCTTTATGCGTTTTTTACACCACTACTGAGAATCGGTGTTAAAACGTCAAAAAACGTGGTAGAACGTATAGCAATTGCGCAGTTTCATTCATGCTTTGTTTAGGTCAGTGATTCTCAACATTACTTTTATTTTGTTGCGGCATACTTCTAGTGGTTTAAAAATACGCCAGACCCATTACAAAGGATTGGGGGCAAATTTAGTTCAAAACGAGGGTCCCTCTTGGGATTTTTGAAATTTAGGAATTCTAACCAACTAGGAAGTCGCATAAACGTATTCAGCTTCAACGGACTGCGACTTGCTCATCATTGTTTTATTTTAGACTTAACATATGGCGGAGCAATCTTAGAATTCGGGGCACACACAAGTTCAGGGGCACATTGGGGGAGAATCACTTGTTTTGATATATATTAGATAGGTAATGGATAGGTGGTTTGCACAAAATACGAAAAATAATAAAAATATGTAAATATTGCTGCAAAGAAATATTTGAAAGACACTACAGCAAAGGACAAATCAATCCCAAAAATTATGGGAGTGTAGTACTTTAAACTGAATGGATTGAAATTTTCCGAAAATCATAACTAGTTAAAACGTCACATTATTGTGTGTTCAAGAAGAAATAGTTCTATTCAAGAAGTGCGCTAACATGATTATGTATATGGGACAAAACACGGTCCGATCAACATAATTACAGATTTCCAAGCAGCCACTGACAGGGTCTTTGCTGGTAGTACTCTGTGCGGTGAAACACATCTAGGTGCATTTCTGCAAACCGGAACGCTAATAAACTGGCGGAATGGATAAGTTATAGGAGGGCGGTGAGGAAACAAGGCTCTAGCTGAAAAGCGACGGATACGATCTATTCTTCAATGGATCATTAGCAAAGGAATGACATATGTCAAATATTTCTTTGAAGAGTGCATCACGGGGAAATTACTGCACAATATCTAACAAAGATTAACCCAAAGGAGTTCACAGGGACTCAAGAAATAAGCTGCAGAAGCATGTCCACCGATTTGCATCACCATAAATTGATAGTATCAGTGGTGCATTAGAAGTAGAAGGCCGTAAATCGTGAACATATTTCCAGACAGGGACTTGATTAAGGGCTTATGTACTCGCTGTACATGGGGGACACTATAGATACATATGCCAAGTTGGTAGAGGATAAAGGTTCGAGGGAAAGAGATTGATGCAATGCGATGGCGTCAGATATCGATGTGTGGTTGTGGCTAAGAAATTCAGCTCACCAACTCGCGAGGTGACATCTTTTCCATATACTTTTAAATATAATCGAAACAAAATGTACATAACCAATGGCCACTGGAGCTAACAATAGTTTATGATTGCGGTAATGAAAATCACGGAACGTGGTGGACAAGAAAAGGCGGTGAAACACATCTGGGTATTTAGGAATGTGCACATTTCCAGGAATCCGACAGCTAACAAACTGGAAAAATCATTTAAATTCAAACGTTTTCAATATAACAAGAGCAATGGATCATGAAATGTAGAGGGCGGCGAGGGAACAAGGCTCTAGTGATCAGCGACGGATACGATCTATTCTTCAATGCATCATTAGCAATGGAATGACATATGCCAAATATTTCCTTGCCGAGGACATCACGGGGAAATTCTGCAGAAGATCTAACCAAGATGCATCCAACGGAGTTCAGAGGTACTCAAGAGGCAAGCTGAATAATCATGTTTACCCATTTGCATACTGTGGACCCTTAAAATTAGTGTCGGTGGTGCATTAGAAGTAGAAAGCCGCAAAAGGAAATCGTGATTAGATTTCCAGGGATGGGCCTGAATAGGGGTTTGATAGGGACTATATAAGGGACACAAAACAAAGCTGGTAGAGGGTAACGATTCCAGGGAAAGAGATTGATGCAACGTGATGGCGCCTGATAACGATGTGTGGTTGTGATATTTAAACACACAAACAACAACAAAAGGTTCGAAATTAGCGGCCAACAAATAGAGGACGCCGATCATTTCTCATACCTTGGCAGTACTGTAACGAAAACTGGTGGTACAGAAGCAGATATAAGCAGCAGAATACGTAAGACGCAGCAATGTTTTCGATCGTTGACAAAAATTTGGAAATCACACGTCTACAATAATGAAACAAAATTGACACTGTTTCGTACAAATGTAATATCCATCCTCCTTTGTGGATGTGAGACATGGAAGAAAACGAAAAGTTTAAACAATAAGCTGCAAGTTTTTGTCAACAAATGTCTGCGAATCATCCTGCACATATACTGGCCAAAGAAAATAACCAACGAAGCCTTCCTGCAACGTTGCGGCACCCAGTAGATCGCGTTAATAAACAACGCAAATGGGACTGGATTCGTCATGTACTGCGAAGGAATGAAAGTGGTTCAGCGCGAATTGCCCTGGATTGGAATCCACAAGGGTCTAGAAGAACAGGCAGACCAACATAAACATGGAGACATAACATAAGTCTTGGAATAAAGCCAAAAAAATAGCACAGAATCGAGTCCGATGGAGACTATTCACGGAAGCTTTATGCTCCACTTAGGAGACCCAGAGGGTATCACCACGAACAATCATGTAAATATTGAATATACTTTTCAAATTTTTCCTCTTCTATTTCTTCGTTTGACTAGAAGTATCATGTTTGTCGATGTTATTCTGTAGATGACGATACCCAGCTCTGTAGCCATCTTTTCGGTCGTTTTCCAGGAGGTCGCTTTGCGAATGGAGTATTATGGCAGACAATACTTACCATTCGGTCTTAATGCATCCTACCTACGGGTGCGCACCACTTCCTTCCTTTGGACCACTTCACTACATTCTCCACACTATATCTCTCCCAGAAGTCTTTATTGCATGGTCTGTCTCTTGGCATTACTCCGGTAATTTCACGTAAGATTAGTATTTCTGTTGTTTTGTGTTTCTGCATGGTTAGTGTTGTGTCCGATGCTGATTATGTTGCACATGCCTTATGACAGCTTTTCAATACTTATAAATATCATCAAAACAAAATGTACATAACTAATTGCCAGTGGAGCTAACAATAATTTATCATTTCGATAATTTGAAGCATTACCTCTCCAATTATAAACCAATTATAACCTAACTCAACTCAATTGTAAATAACAGCATGACTTAATTATAGCCAGCGCGATGATGAGATGTTAAGAATGATTAAAACAAAATACATTTTAGAGTTTTTTTTATAGACCTGTCACGACCTTGATTTTCTCAATTGCATCAGGCAAAGTGCAGCCAGACAATCACTAAACCGTACGGCAGATGATTGCTATGATCGATTGCACCATTTAAAGTGGATAAAGCAGCTCGTAAATAGCAATTTGAAGTAACGCACATTGCATTGTCTGCTTTTTGTTCGGTGAACTTTCTGTGCTTCTTTACGAAGCTCCTATTTGATTCTCAAATAAGACTTGCCTATCTACGCAGATTATTGATATCGCCGATATCACGACGTAGACACCGGATGGAAAGCTTTTTGCAATCCGCGTTAAGCCGCTCTAAGGTCACACTTCTTAAACGCGCGTGTGCGACGATCTCAAGGCCTCCTCCGTTTGTCACGTCCACTACAAATTGTGCTGGTATGGATCAACATTTGTACAAATCACTTTAAATTAGACGAATTACTTCTAATTAGTAACGGGGTTCATTTGTTTGTTTATTGGATTGTCTTATTTCACTAACCTTAAACCAGAAGCATATAGGTGGCGCTTCCAAAACAGTTAAGGGTGTTTGATATAAACATTTCTGAATATTGTTGGAAAAGACGTACACGTGTTGCGGATTTATGATGGTGGTACACGTGGCTGGATGCAGTGTGGAGTGTAATTTTGCGGTGTGAAAAAAGCGTGTAGGATTGATATGTCTGGAGTTAGTCATGCTTTGGCGTTTCTATAGACATTGAAGGCAAAAACACATAAGTTATACATTGACAAGTTCATGAAATTCTATTGGTAAATGTATTTTGCTGTGAACTAACTGCACGCTCGTGCAAGAGTTAATTAAGTTATAACGGAATAATAAATGCAAAATACGTAATATAAAAATTATACACGTGTAAAAGAAATATATCTTTAGAAGAAGAAATATATTTTTAGACTGACTTACCTGACAAAGTTATTGCCAAAGAGGAGAATAGAATTAGTATTTCAAAACGTACACGAAAAGTGTACATTGTAGTGCACTTCTGAGATGTTTTTCGAAAGATTGGACTGTGGACATTGTATATTAAATTATCCAACATATAATTATTATAAGTAATGAGCAAACTAATCAAGAGAATGGAAGGCTTATAACAGTATTATACAAATTTATATTAAATATGGCCTTATTTAAAATAGTGCACTGAATTTAGGAAGAGGATCATTCGCGCATACAATGAGGTAAATTTTCGGTTATCCCAATTCCTAAGATGGAAGCTTTGAAGAATCAGTAAAAGTGCTGCGGCAATATGTGCCTACTATATATTTGATGAAACACACCTTTTATTTCGGGAGATTGAACGTTCAAACACCCCATAACGTATTCAACGTAGTAAAAGTAATATGCGAGAAGGAAGTTCACTGGAAAACATTCGCAGATATTGCAATATCAAGACCAAATCCAAAATCAAATGCACCTAACAGTATCAAAGACTAGCAGCCATAACTAATATGCAAATCCTCCTGTCACCCCAGAAATGGTCCCGGGGAAAAGAAAGGAGAATATAAAAGTTTGATCGATCGATGCATTGATCGACAACATCGTTTCCCAACTCCATTGATAATTAATATTATACAGGCAAATATACCATAGGCAGATCAATCCTATTCATATTCCTCGGAAGAGGTTCAACTAATAATGTGATTGTTTAGTCAGCTTGAATTTACTTTATTTAGTAATCAACAATTCTGCAAATCTATGTTATTTCTATAAGAGTACATAAGAGTAAACATGTTTGTAAAAGGTAATTAACTTTTACATATACTTCTGAAGTTTGTAACTACTACTGTTGCGAAGAGTAACTTCGATCAACGCGCAAATGTGGATCTTTTATTTTAAGTAGGTGTTTTGAACACGTAAGATTTATTCTAGTTGGTTTGTAAGCAAGATATAAACAGTACTTTTCCTATATTATTATATGTATAGCTAAGGCCAGTATTCCAATAAACGCCAACGACGATGGTTAGTCGTCGGTCTGTTAACTTATAACATCTATTATATATAAGCAACCTTTATTTTGACATTCACCTATTCCCTTTATACATGTCAACTTATCCTCTCTTATACCATAAATTATACATTTCTCCATCTCTCATTTAAAGCCATACATTCCCTCGCCATATGCTCCCAAGTATCCAATCCATCCTGACTCAACACACCCGTCATATATTCTTTTCCCATCCATACTTTCCTCCCTTGCTCCTCTGATCCGTATCTTGACCG
This sequence comes from Weissflogia rhopalogaster, assembly GCA_019419845.2. Taxonomy (NCBI): domain Eukaryota; kingdom Metazoa; phylum Arthropoda; class Insecta; order Coleoptera; family Staphylinidae; genus Weissflogia; species Weissflogia rhopalogaster. Next base: position 15,446 of record WSZQ02077774.1, read on the forward strand.
GTCCATTGTTCTTTTGTCCATCACACTCATACTGCTTTTATCGATATACGCCGGTCTACGATTCAAGCTCTGAATCAGTTGGTATCTTGGATTGTACGTGCTACTAGCTATGGACTCCTGTTTGATTTGTTCCTCTACCCCTCGACCAATTTCCCGTACCCACGCCTCTAGGGCTTCTCCCTCCTCTAATAAGTCCCTTACAGCTATTCCTGACAGACCTACTGATTCATATGCTTTTCTTCTAGCCACACTCCATTCACTCGTTTTCTTTCGTACGCTCCATTCCCATACCGACTTAACTAACCTACCATTCTCGATTCTACCCAATCTCTCCTCATACCTGGCCACCCTGCTTAGCGTCTCCCATTTTATAGACATTCTTCCTATCTCCTGCAGTACTATATACCTAGGAGTTGATCTTTCCAAGCCCAGCAGATCCTTGATGAACCAGGTATGTTCTTTCTCCAATATTTCCCATTCTTCCATACCCCACACTTCCACTCCATACATCAATCTTGGTAAAACGCATGCATTCCATATCCTCAATACTACATCCCAATTATTCCCCCATATTTTACTCCATCTCTCTTTCACTACCATCCAAGCATTCCTTGCCTTACCTTGCACCCATTTTATATGCTCTGCCCACTTTTCATTCGCCTTAAACATAAATCCCAAATAATAACATCTATTACATATTCTACGATCTGTTCGTTCATATGGCGATCGTACTCATTGAGGCTACGGATTGGTATTGGTTGTCGGATCGTCGGACCTACGAATTGGCATCGGTTAGGTTCCCGGATCTACAGATTGGCATTGGTTAGATTGAAGGAACTACAGACTGGCGTTAGGTGGTCGACTCTGTAGAGGTTGCTATTTGAGGAATTCAAGATATAGGTTTCGGTTGGACCTGTTGAGAATAAGATGGCAGAGAAAGCGTTGAAAGTATATGCACGGGAGTTGAGGTCGTATCGACGGAGACTTGCAGATATGAAGGTGGTTTGTGAAGACCGAAGTAAATCTAAAGAATATAAAAAGTATTATCTATTGTTCTTGGAAAAAGATTTGCGGATGGTAGAATTTTCATACTGTGACTTGTGTAAAGTTCTTCCTGAGCAAGATGACGCGGAAGAATTGGACATAATCGAGGATGAATATGTTGACATTAGATATGAATATAGAAGGATGGTACTGTACCTGATTGAACTGTGTCGAGGAAGTGTAGATAGTGAAATGCGTGCTAGAGGAGAGAGAGGGCTTGGACTATTTGGAGTTGGTCAAGAAACAAGAATGAGAATGGTTAATATACAACAGTAATATCTAGGACTTATTGCATCATCTCTCATGAATAACGAAGAAGCACAGAAGTCGTCTTCACGACTCAGAAGGAAGTGGTAGACAAAGAAGAAGTGCAGCTGTAAATGGTACTTGTCAGGGAACATGAAATTTTGCGCCCAATCAAATGAATCTATTTACAATACTTTCTTAATTATGCAGCCGACAATATGCGTATGTTTGTGCAGACATAAATCCAGATGCCTGGTTTTTAACAAATTTTAAACAGTAGTTTTCCTATGTTATTATATGTGTTGCTAAGGCCAGTATTCCAATAAACGCCAACGACGACGGTTAGTCGTCGGCCTGTTAAATTATAACATCTATTATAAATTCTACGATCTGTTCGTAAAAGCAGGATTTAAGGAATATAATCCAATGAAAATTGTAGGAAAAGAAGTACTAGAAGTTTCGGGAGTAAAATATAACTGAATTTTATGTACAACCTACTTGCCGTCGGCAACACCCACAACATCCCTTCCTTCCTGCTCCATACTACGTGCAACTCATCTGGGCACAATCTTTCTATCATTCGCCCTATCTCAACATCTACAAGGTGTGCCACGAAACTCTCGCCTACGCTATAGCCCGTCTGGAATTGACATTCTCAGACTTATTCAGCGCCAACGCATTGAGCCAACCACTTACAAACTACCCCGGGACCGTCTCGTGTATATATAATTTGAATTTCTGAACTTGAGGACCCAGGGTTCACTAAAACGAAGTAAACACATGTACAGTAAACTAAACATATATAATTCGACGACCCCTATAAAATGTGTTTAAATTTACCTTGCCGTTCGTACCAACTACACGTATGAATTTTGTGCTTATTGCTATTCCCTCCGACAACCCTACTATCATCTGTAGATGTCGATATTCTTCTTGCAACCTAGGAATGCATATGCTGAAAGTTTCCATAACCATTCTGGAAGATATACTCGTAGGAAGCCGATCTCCCTCAGCGACTGGGTGGGCAAAGAAAGAAGAAAAATATGTAAAACTTGTGATGCAATTTTATGTAAACTAATAAAGGTTAGTGTGTTAAATATAAATAAAAAATTCACTTGGTTACGAATACGGATGAAGTACCAATATCGACCTTGATTTTTATTTGGATAATTAATTTTAACGAAGGCAGCGATGGGATTAAGAATTTTCAGGTGTTTATTCGCAACGCGTTTGGTTTGAAAGCCTCCATATATTCACATATGATTTCTATCCCTAGGCGAATTGCCGCAAGCTAAGTGTGAAGAAGGCCGAACAAATTAAATATGAAGACTGTTTTTGCATATAATATTTCCTTTCTAAGCATCCTGCTTTGATTAGGCGTCGTTCACACCGGCCACATCGGCTTTGGGCCTTTATGCCTACCCTTGTCTAATGAATGTAGTTAAAAAGATATAGTTAGTGTTGCTAGTTTGCTCAAAGCCAGGGTAATTAAAGTAGTCGGGCTTCACACACTTTTACAAGCGTTGTGGAGATAACGAACCTTCCTAACGAAAAGTAGGTAAGATGAAATGGAGAAAAAACGAAAACCGAATATGTGTAGAAGTTATGAATCCATCAACGGTATAGACGAGGATGCACCAAAGTCGACGGGTGGGTGCCACCGAAATGCGAAGCCGAAGCACGCTCGCTGTGTGAAAGCATCGGTCATCGAAATTCGAAGCTCGAAGAAGTGAGGCGACAGTGGCCAAACGTGGGCCAAAATTATTTGCCGGTTCGCTCGTTACAAGCGTGCGCTCTTTTTGAAATTTTCGTGGAGTTCTTTTGCTCAAGATTTTTCACACTAAATATGAAGCTAGGATGATAACACAAACATCAAAATGCTCTCCAGTTCTTCTACTTTCTCATGGTATCAAATTTATTTCAATCCCGTTACGATTAAACTCTTGTTAACTGCTTTTAAAATGAGCCGTTTTATGAAAATTTGAATCTGAACTTCAATAGGGGTTATTCACCCTTATCTGTCAATCGAACAATATGCCACATATATCAATTTATTCCCCTTTTTATATACTTTAACATGGTATTAATATTTTTCTA
>WSZQ02077796.1:3176-18831 GCA_019419845.2 Weissflogia rhopalogaster
TTTCAAATGAAAAATCCAGGTAACATTTTTAAATTATGCAAAATAAAGCCAAGGTCTCCTAATCTACAAATTATAGTTTCCTTAACTACCTTTCCTTTTAGGAAATAATTGTATGAGTGACTAATATATTAAATAAAGCTTTCTGGTCACAAGCAGTTAACAATAGAATTCAAAAATATGCATAATATAACAGAAACATCCGTATTTAATCCTACACGTGTGGACAACTAAATTATCGAATAAATTAACATAGAAAAGATAATGATATGCGATTTGCGCAGATCAATTCTCGCCTTGGGCATGGTAATAATTACATTTTTTTTGCAAAATATGTACCATGAAACTACCAATGACCAATAATATTTTCCGCTTAAAAAATTAGAAATGATTACGACTGAGTCGGTCATGCGCAGACCAATTGCACACCAATTCACCAATTGCAGCTGATCGCTGATAAGATCTGAGCTCCTTTCGTCGCCTAACAATACGCGATACGTTCACACTTTCCGTCAATTCATCCGCCCGACTGCACAACATTTGATTGATTCGACGCATTGTTTGTGCGATTGAATACAATTTAATTGAGGTTAAACGTATTGAGCGCAGCAAAAAATGTACACAAAATTAAGCGCATTCTAAGTAATCGCTTAGAGTGATTCAAAAAGATTCATTTGTATGCGTATCATGCAAAATGCTACGTATCGTAGCATTTTGTGGTTGTTTGCTTCCACTCCAGGCGAAATTATTGCATGTTGGAAGTGAGTAATGTTATTGCATGTTCGGAAGACTCTTTGGGGAATTCCTTAACCTCAACCTTGGCGCCATTGCACACAAACCAGAAGTGTTTATCGTTCATTATGTCTCGCTCTAGGAATTTGCATGATCGTTTGCATAACAAGAAGTACGAGATTAACTACAATCTCAAAACTCGACCAAATATTTACAGTCTGGTAAAAACGTAAGTTGGCTTAATCCAATTATGTATCCAAAGTTGGATCTTACAATTAATGCAGTATCTTAATCTTGCAATATAAATTACTATATTTTATGACTTGTAATTTTCCAGGATTTAGATATGTATAGTCTTTAAGGTGTCCCAGAGACGTATTGTTAGAACAGATTTCAGGTAATGGTTAATAGTTTAAGCCCAGTGATTAAGCACGTGGCACCATGATCCCGGTGTTAACGTGTGCTTTTCGATAATGGCGGGCGGTGGAAGTGTGTCGATGGCAAAAATAGAGCAACATACCGTGTATAAACGCGCACGAAAGTATAAATCGGTTCAGCTGGTTGGTGCTAGTGCGATTGACCTTGGCAAAGAAAGCACTGTGCTAATGCGAACTGAGCATGAACAGGCGAACTTCACGTTCCATTGACTTTTACCCTTTTACCTTTTCGCCTTTCTCACAGAACATTCCGTTTTTATTGAAATGATGCAATTCTTCCACGCTTTGCTTGTACATTAAATATGAAATATAAAGTAGGGATTTTACTTTATCATCCTTTAAATTAAATTTTAATTTCTTAAGATAGATTAAGTGGGAACGGACTTTTTTAAATCGAGGAATGCACCGTTTATGTTTAGCCCATGAAATATATATTGCCTAGGCTAATAAATTGTAGTCGTAGTTCCTTGGTCGTTAATTCTTTATTTTGTCTTGACGACAGTATGCAAATGACGGCATTAATTCAGGTTTTGTGAATAGAACGATAAAACTTGCTTGTTTAGCGTTTTACTAAATTTTCCTCCAATCCTCAATCAATATGACCTTTAATTGCAAAATAACGCAAGGTATTTTACCTAATTATAACAGTTCATCAGGGGTAAGCAACATTTTTTTATCAGCGTGCCAATAATATGTTGCGCTCCTGCGCTCTCATCGGACCACAGTGCCTCACATTTTTACCGCAGGAGATCATGTATTGGCAACCTTTTATGCGTACAACCATAGTCTGAATAATACTGGAAAGTTTGTTTGTGCAAAGGGGGTCTCCCCATGTCGCATTTGTGACCGGCATCGGCGTTGCAAAGTGAAGTGGGTCACATAAAAATATTATAACCCTCAAGTAGTCTTCCATAGTCTTCTTCCTTGCATAATTTCTTATCTGAATAAGGACGAATAACATCAGTGATAGATTTTTTTCTCAATAGTACTGATTAAGATTCATTTTAGAGTATTTTGTAGCACTAAGGTCCGCACGAAAACTACTAGCATCTTCATGGAAAATATTCTGCCTATGATGGGGATGTCTCCTCTCTCTCTCATTGCACCACCAATAGCATGAGGTTGTGATTAAAGCTTGCACATAGAATCCTTTAATCGATTCTGTTAGAATTGTTAGAGAGAAGGGAATCCATTGTTCGTTATCCATAGGTCCCGCCATACTGCGTAAATTAGTCTTTACGAAACATCTCATTTGTGGATCGCACAAAAAGCTAAATTTCTATCCATATACTTATGAATATGTATGTTATTCTTTAAAGATCACTGAAAGGTTTCAATTTGGAACATAATTTTATATGCCACTGTTTGAATCATCATGTGATTTTGAGATTTATTAGTTTATAATAAAATCTCTTTGTTTTAGCCACAATTAATGCGATCTCCGATGGCATGAGCTATGGTTGGGCGTCACCGGTCATTCCAGTGCTGAAAAGTCCAGACACCCCGGTAAAAATCGCAGAATCAGACGTCGTATGGATTGAATCAATCTATATGATCGGTGGTATCGTCGGACTTCCGGTAACCATATACTGTGTTGATAAATTCGGCCGAAAGATCTCAATAATCATGGCGACCATTCTCAATCTCATCCATTGGGTGCTCATCGCCACGTGTAACAACATACCACAGTTGTACATAGCTCGGTTACTCACCGGTCTCGCTGGTGATGTTGCCTTCGTTTCAGCACCCATGTACATCGCCGAAATCGCTGATCAGAACATCCGTGGACTGTTAGCATCCATTATTTATATCCTCATGCTCGTTGGTATTCTCGTCGTCTACTCGGTAGCTCCATTCGTAACACTGGCAATCTCTAGCGCCGTGGGCTCCATCCCATTGATCATTCAACTGATTACGCTTCCATTCATGCCCGAGAGTCCGTACTTCCTGTTCATCAAAGGCAAAGAAGAAAAAGCGAAGAAAAGCTTGCAATTCCTGCGCAACACCCAAGACGTGGACAAGGAGTTGGCGGAAATCAGAGCAGCTGTCTTGCGTCAGAGTGAAGAACGCGGAACGATCAAGGATCTCTTCATGGTGAAAAGCAATCGAAAGGCAATAATCATCATGACCGTACTTAACGGTGCGCAGCATTTCTCCTCGATTTCCGTAATGTTAATGAACATGCACACGATCCTCGAAGACGCTTCTACGATCATGAGTGTCCCAACAGCAGCCATAGTATTCTCCTGCGTGATGGTCATCGCCGCTATATCAGCATCGGGCTTCCTAGACAAATTGGGTAGAAAAATTCTGCTCGCCGCTTCCAGTCTTCTCACCGGCTTCTCTCTCGCTGCTTTGGCCACCTACTTCGCAATGAAAAATGCAGGGTATGACTGCACTGCATACAATTGGGTGCCCATCGCGGCTGTGATGCTTTACGCCGTTGCCTTCAAGCTGGGTCTTGGATTAGTGCCAATCGTCCTCACAGCAGAGCTCTTCCCAACCAATGTCAAAGCAATGGGTATGACCTACTCCGACGCGGTGTATGTCACTTTCTCGTGTATTTCCATCTACCTGTACCAAGAACTCACAGACAATTATGGTATGCATGTACCATTCTTCATCTTCGCGGCGTCCTGCATAGGCACGGCGATCTTCGCCATGTGGTACATCCCAGAAACAAAGGGCAAGACCCTTGAAGAGATCCAGTTCATCCTCAAAGGAAAGTCCTTCGTACGACAAACGATCGAGAGCACTTCGACAAAAGACACCCCAGGAATGTCTGACTCCTTTGGGATGAACCACCATGGCGGGTCCATTCGCACCATCTCCTCATCAGCCTCATCTGCAGATTCTACCAGCCGGCTGTAGGATCGGCTCAACTCAAGTCCACAAAAAACATTTGTACCGTATTGTGATCATATAGTGCCCTATCATCGGAGCAAAATGGGGTAGCATCCTCGCCACCCTGCTCTTAAGTATGTAAATAGTTATGTAATTCTAGACGCAGTTTTGCGAATGCGTCGTACAGGGTTTCCCAGCGTTGAACACACACGACCGATGCGTTTTCGGCTTCCCTCCCTCGAATCAATCACCATGCCAATCCTCACACAATTTTGTACAATACTCTACGAAAGTCGCACTTCTACATCGGAAGAGACACGAAAGATGAACGCCTTAAATCATCGCGAGGAATAATGCATCGCAAAGCATGTGGCTTAAGGTCAAAATGATTGATACTAATTAATCGTGCGTGGTATGGATGTGTGAAAATGTTTACGATATGATTGCGAGCTGCATACACACAGGCCGGCATGTCCGGCTCAAAATTCAATCGATATTTCACCATCGTGATCGAATTATTGCAATAGTTATCATGTCGCACACGAAATTCGCTGTTTCTTTTTTACTCTCACCTTTGCATACAATGCAATCGATCATGTTCTGGTGCACAATTCGGTATTATGGATGCAATTCGTGACATATTCGAACGGCAATTATAGGGTATTATTACAATGTGCGGCAGCACAATTGAACGGCGTCGCTCGGCAAGACATCAAAAGTCATTAAACTCTTAAATTGTCTGCTGCGATGCTGCATTATCATGCAGAAAGCCGCAGGCGCAACGAATACTTAATTTATAAATGCGCTGCGAAGCGGTTCAAAGCGCCAAATACTTAATTTTCAACCGACTTAGATGACGAAAAACATGCGTGATCAACATGCATGCGAGTTGATTAAAAAGTGCTTTATTACTCAAGGACTGGATATGGACAAATCAGTGATAAACGTAAATCAATGATAATCTAAACAATTCCGATAATAATTCAATTAACTAAGCCTAAGCCTACATAGTCACATAATCTTTTTTATAAATGTATAAACAACGCTAAGCAATGCTATCGAAAATTCATTGGAAGATAATCAAAAGTTTTTCATCAAATTCTAACGGTTTGGGTGTAAATTGTAAGATTTCATTCTTTTCGAATCAATTTCTAAATATGAAATGTCAACATTATGATAACGTTATCAACATATGAAATCACGATGTACCTGTTTAAAAAAATCAAAAAACGTAAATTTTGCATCGAATGATGTCTATCGCTTTTTACAAACGAGTCTAATAAGTTTTCAAATTATATACGACTGTTATAAGGAGGCGAATTTACGAAAGAGACGTCTAACCACTGAAACTATCTAAGTGTATCTATTTGCGATTGAATAATTAATCATGTGATGAATAGAATTAATGAATTGTATTTTCTACTTGATATATTATTGACGTTTTTATGCTCGATCGTGTTAGATTCTAATTACAATGCGGCAGAATAATGCGTTGAGTGTGATGTGAATGGACAGCATTAGATTTCTTTCGATTAGACAATATTTCGAATATATGAATACATATAGTATGTATATCTTTTAATGATACGAATAAACATATTTTCAAATTTATTTATAGTTTTTTTTGTGTACTTTTGGTTTTTCAGATAAATAATATTTATTACGTTCTACTTTTATTGTTGTAAAATAGATCGTTGATAGAAAATATCAATAATTATGAAGGATTACAGGAATGTAGTTGTTCCGTCACAACATCAGATTTTAATCAATTTACATACAAAATGTGCAGCGCAATCAAATACAAAAGCGTGTGGGCATGGGTCATCAAATTTTGTTAAATCAGAACCACAGTGAAATATGTGTAATTAACAATCACGTTTTTTTTTAATTTTCATACATGTTCGAATATATCATCTTTCACTGAAAAATTGATCTATTGAACTCATTACCCAAAATAAAACCTTGATCAGTAGCTTTAATTTGCCAAAACCAATAAATAACGGATCTAGTCAAATCCTGTAATGACATTGTCTCAGGTATTTTCAGTTTAAAGCCAGGCTAAAAAGCTTTCTCCCCCGCTCCTCAGAGCCTTATCTTGCTCTTGTCACTAGAATTTTATCTTCTACACTCATTTCCTTGTCTCCTATATAGTTTGGCCGCCTGCCAATAGTTTGAATACTTTGATATTCAGGATTATATGTACTCTCCCCAATTTTACCTTGTCTTTGTTGTTCTTCAATCTCTCCTAGTCTCCAGCTAACATTCATCTGCAGCGATCCTGCGCAAAGCATGCGGTCATCTTCTTCTCCTGAAAAGCCTAGCGCCTCATACGATTTCTTTCTTACTTTCATCCATTCACACCCAGATTTCCTTGCGCACTATTCCCAAACATTCTTAACCAGTCTATCGTCACCCATTCCATACAGACATTCCTCATACCTCGCAACTCTCCATACACTCTCCCATTTAATCGACATTCTTCCTGCTTTTTGGAGGGCTATATACCGCGGCGTGGACTTTTCGAGCCGCATCAGATCCTTAATCAACCACGTGTGTTCCTGCTCCAAGATTTCCCATTCGCCTAAACCCCAAACGTCTGCACCATACATTAAAATCGGTTTCACACATGCGTTCCGCAATCTTAAGACAACAAGTATAACAGATAACATATGATTGTTGATGCCTATATAAAGTTGAGATAATAGGTAATGATGTTTTGTATTACTTCTTTATATCTTTTATTAAATTCGATTTTGGACCGGTTTAGGTGTTTTTATTACACCGTCCTCAGCAAACTACAACATAAAGTACATAGTACGATTTTTGTTATGTTTACATTCATTGTAAGTTATATGTTGACATGTTAAGTTTCTTAAAATTCGTCTATACATTCTCATGAACTAATAGTTGTTTCGTACTTACATAACGTCAATTTATAAAAATGTTTTGATTTTTGGTGTTTCTATCATTGGTATGAAATTTATCACAGTTTTTTTTTTTTTTTTGGTATGTGCTGACAATGAGATCAACATTTATTGTAAGTGTTGCTCTTTCTCTTTGGTTATAAATTTAAATAATGGTTCTTCGTTTAGCTGGACTTGTTTATTTAGACACTGTATGGTTTCATTTCTTATAATTCTATCTATTTCATAGGCTTCAAGTAGTTCCAGTTTGTCGCTTTTTGTTGCATGGTGTAATATTTTAAAATTTCCATTCTCAATTTTAAACCCGTGGTTATTAAAGTTTAGGTGTTTCTGGAAGTTTGAATTTATGTTGTTTTTCTTTAAGTGTTCGTTTATCCTAATTTTAAGTTGTCTCCCTGTTTCTCCAATATATGTGGCACCACAATCGTCACAGGCTAGTGAATATACTCCACTTTTCTCTTCAGGTTCGATTTTATCTTTGTAGTTAAATAGGAGTTTTCCTAGATTATGCGTAGTTTTGTAAACTGGGTTTATATTCATTTTATTAAGTTCTATATATAAAGAAGAAATTCAAAACATCATTACCTATTATAACAGATAACATTTGGCGGGTCGAAAACGTATGTGAAATTTCGAAGAAACAACACAATTTACTTCCTTCTATCTAATAAAGCATTTGTTGGGTTCTAGAGCAGGGGCGAGCAACCTTTTATAAACGGGCCAGTAAAAATGCTGAATCTCTGCAGGGTCGCACATCGAGCTGCAACTGCAATTTATAGGTCCCCTTTGTGTTCATGTCCATGTCTCAAATTCTCAAATGGCGGTTTGGGCTTAGAATGCTTCGTGGGCCACACAAATTCGTTTGAAGGGGTGCAGTGTTCTCATCCCTGCATTAGAGTAACTTGTTATCATTTAACATATTTTTACCTTTTCATTGAAATAAAAGCATATTTGAGAGCAAGTACTTTGCAATAATTTTTTCAAACTTATTCAAACAACAACTATCATACAGTCTTATTTGATAGTAGTTGTGTGAGTGAGCTAGGAAAAATTATTGCAAAGTACTTCCTCTCAAATATGTAATTCAACTTCACACTAAATTGCCAAATTCTATATAACATATGAAATAAAAGCATTTTCATGCCCGATTCGGTTTATTCTCTAAGAACTAAAGTGTTCACAAAGGATCATAATTATAATTTTAAAGCAAATGTGTATGCCTTAATCGGCAGTGCTCTAAAATTAATATATACGGGATCCAAATCAATTTAAAATAATCACACACACAACACAACTAAAAGCCACTTAAATATTAAGGAAAAAATCGATAATATGCAATAATTTTGAAAAAAGTTGAAAAAGTCCTCTTATGGCATACCAAAACAGCACATGTGGCCCTAAAATTACTACGATAATAACAATCTATCAAACTTTGAAATCGCAAATTAAACCTATTTTCAACCATTTTTCTCGGCTCAGCCCGTCAATCTCTTTCACAATACATCCATTTATACGTGATTTTTTTACCCTAATCTCAACGATATAAATTGTATAGTCGCCAAATCGCCAACCAGTTCAAACATCGAATAAAATATTTATGTGTTGATAAATTTATTGCGTTTACACCCAACAGCTGCACTTTTATCGAATTGAGAAAGGTGCTTAGTGGATGAAAACGATTGTCGGTTTGTATTCTCCTATCTGTGTTTACCTGAGACAACAGTTCAACGTAAAATAACTATCACTCACCACTGAGGGTTACCGAAAGTGTCTGTTCGAAATAATAGAAATGCATTTTTAAGCAATACGTTTGTATGGCTCAATAGAAAGAAATGTAAATTATGTGTCGTTCAAAATCATATGCCGCTGAATAGTTCAACAGCATTGGCCCGTTCGTACAATCGGCATAAATATAGTTTGAAAGTATTCAAGTTTCAAGTTTTGGATTTGCAGTTGTTCGATGAGTGTTTGTGAATTTTTGAGGTTGTCCATTATTCCAAATGAAAACAATTTATAACGAGCAATAAATTATGATTGTATTTACCGAATTCAACTTCTCCGCATTTTGAGTTATTGTTGCGTGAAATATGGTAATTTGCCGAGTAATTTTATAAAGAAGGAAGTAGGAAGTGAAATACTAATTTTAAGTAGTTTAATTGAAGTGTTTTAACGTGTAAATAACTGTGTATTTTAGAAAGATACAGATAATACTCTATAGTGATGAGTGGTAGTAATTAAATGTTATCTAAACAATCATTGGATTCAATTGAATGGGTTTGAAAAAGGTTTGATTAGATTGAGGTAGGTGAGAAAATTTTATACAAACTACGCATATAAGGCAGATAAGACAGGTTGGAGTTTCCCATTTTTTAGGCGCCGCTAACTCCCCTTTTTATACATTATTTGTTGACCCCATGTTTAAACTCAGTTTTCGTGTAAAGCCATCACGTGCTCAGTCAGTTCCAAGGAGGAAATCTCCTCTGTAAATTCTCACGACACCTGAGACTAGTCCTTACCTCTTAAGGGAGGCGCGCCTCTCAGTTTGGAGGTTGGATTACAACATATTTTATTAGATTATGATAAAGAAGGGTAATATTAGTTAGGCGACAAGACGTTCAGAGGATTTGACGATTTGGCAATACCTTTGCAATTTACAGATTAAACGAGTTATCTCTTAGGCACGCTAACGTGGCGATCCCCCAAGATGTCCTTGTGGCATGTGTGTCGTCCTAATCGGGTTATTCCCTCTTGAAACCTCCCTCTCGATACATTTTTCTTCAAGTTTCGATATTTTCGATATGCCAATAAGAAAGTGTCATAACTGGACAAGTCGCATTAGGAAAGAAATTCAGAAGAAGTTAAGCAGTGTTCTCATAAGCTATATTCGGCAACGAATAGATATTTGAAGAAGCACATTTTAATTATAATTTTTATTATTTCTCATTGTCAGTTTCTCTTTTCAATATTTCTAGTTTTATTAAAACAAGCAAGAACTAAATGGGACTTCTAACAAGAACTATATACCAAGAATAAATCAATTAAACAAAAAAAGTGGTAAGTAGCATATTGTCATATAACGGTGTTTCTTTTTCTTCCTTTCAATGAACTGTGCAATTGTTTGTAATCTAAAGTGAAATGACACAGACTATTTGTTCACCGTCGGTGAATAAGCCAATCTACAAAATGCTATGCAAGGACATTACTGTCGCTTCCCGAATATGCCGTAAATAAACGTACTTCTACAGGTATTTTCCTACCTGTTTGCGCCACGCAAATTAATAATAATTCGAGCATACAAATCTACGCGTAGTATTCCGACGCATTGAATTTCAATGCGGCGGTAATCTTCAACTTGACTCACTGCCAGCTGATAAAAGGCTGGTTATGGCTCTATCGCCGACGCATTCGCAACGTTTCTAAGCTTCGACTGTCAATGCCGGTATGACGAAATTGTTTTCAGTCTTCTTTTTTGCAATGAACCCTGATCGAGTGACGATTTTGTTGACTATCTTACGCATATCTGTGTAGTGCCACCGAATAATTGATTCTAGTGCATTGAGCATCCAGTGACGGGCAAACTGAGTGCCCACGTGGTCGAGGAACATGTGGTAACCGTTTGGCGTGCGTGTGGACGACCAATCACAGGACGTGAGCGGAAACAAAGCAAAAAACACAACGAGTGAGGTCGGGCAGTCGCTACGAAGAGCGGCTCAGCGGCGGCTGCGCGTGTGATCTCTTTTTCGACGTTGACTTGCTTCGCACCAAAATGGCTGTGACAGTTTATTGGGCACAAGTCATCGCCTCCATCATTGGTAAGTCCATCACATAAGTTTAACATAATCATATAGTTTTGTTTACATTTTGTTTAACTCCGCGATATCGTCGCGTTTTGCATAGCTTCTAAAAAAGTAACTGTATTCCGATATCATTAATACGTCTAAGGCTAGAGTTTTTCTAAGGTCAGGATCAAGTTGGAGTTGAATTAAACTTGATTGTTTTTTTTCGTAACTGATTATATCTGACTATGATAAGTTCCACTTTTCTCATATGATAAATGATGCCACATAAAATTAGCATTTTTAAATTAATATAACTTGTTCTTTGGCTGGTATTGATGATCTGCGAAAAAGTTATTGCAAAGGCTTTTATTCAAACTTCGGTATGAATTAATTATTTATCTTATTTATAGCCTGCCTTAGTACAGTTTCCGATGGCTTACATGGCAGTTGGACATCTCCTAGTCTTCCCAAATTAATGGCGCCTGACTCACATATCCCGATAACTCGAGACGATGTAAATATGCTCGAGTTGATCTATCTTATTGGTGGCATCGCCGGGCTGCCATTCACAATGTGGAGTGTTGACAAATTTGGTCGCAAACGCACAATTCTCTTCGCAGCTGCCAGTAATTGTATCACATGGATCGGAATTTATTTCGCTAATAGCGTTCATGTCCTGCTGGCAATACGATTCCTTGCTGGTTTTAATAGTGATGTTGCTTTCGTTTCAAGTTAGTATTATTTTCTTTCTGTACGTATTATTATTTCTGCTATATGATATTTTGCTTATGTAAAGATTCCACACATCCTTCCCTAGAAAGTCTTCCCTGTTCCTCTATGTTTTTCTCATTTCCATCTGCTTAAAATTTTCCTAAACATTTTAGCAGTTGCTCTACGGTCATGTAGAGCACTTTAAGTTTTAGGACCCCTAAAATATGTTAATGGTACCTCCGTATCTCAAAATATATAAGTTTCAATTTCCAAGGGGCACCCTGTTTGAGTCAAATTGGGCTTGGGGTTTTCTGTTCTGTATAAGTCCTACGTATGAAGGGTCCCTTCAATATCAGCGCGAGAGCCTTCCTATCCTTCCTTTACCAGACGCCTTGTCTTCCTATTTTTCCAAGATGCACTTAATCTCAATTCTAAATTATATTATCGTAGATATATCGTTTCTTGTATAATCTATTAACAATTAATTTTATTTCACAGTTCCAATGTATATATCCGAAATGGCTGACAAAAAAATCCGTGGGTTCCTCGTCTCCATGATCTACATAATGTTGCTAATCGGTTACCAACTGTGCTACTCCGTCTGCCCATTCGTAAGCGTCAGCTCTGCGGCGCTTGTAGGTCTCGCGTTCGTCACTCTTCAGTTGATAGTCTTCCCCTTCTTCCCAGAGACACCCTACTATCACCTATTACAAGCCTCACCAGAGGAAGCCAACAAATCATTACAGTTTTTCAGACGTGCGGATGAGGTTGAAGTTGAAAAGGAGCTAGAAGAACTTAAACTCGCCGTAGCTAGGCAATCACAGGAGCGAGGTCGTTTCCAAGATGTCTTCACAGTAAGATCTAATCGACGCGGATTGATTATCATGGCTATGCTCAACGCGGCTCAGCATCTTGCTGGCATTACCGTCATTTTGATGAAACTGCATACTATTCTTGGAAACAATAATTTCCTCTCTGCTAATACCACCGCCATTGTCTTCACAGTTATCATGCTTATATTCAGCATCACATCAGCGAGTATAGTTGATAAATTCGGACGAAAGGTTCTACTGATTTTCTCTAGTTTAACAACAGCTATTACTATGACTGCACTAGCAGGATACATGAATGCCGTCTACGCAGGTGTTGATGTGTCCCATCTTCATTGGGTACCTGCAGTCGCGGTATTCTGCTTCGCAGCAGTCTATAGACTTGGTCTCGGATCTGTTCCAATTGTGGTAACTGGAGAACTATTCCCAACAAGTGTCAAAGCAATGGCGATGACTATGTCAGATGCAATGTATGTCATAGTTGGGACCATAGTACTCTACATGTTCCAGGAATTAGACAAAGCCTTTGGAATGCATATTCCATTCTATCTCTTTGCAGTATGCTGTGTGGGAATGGCCGTATTTGTCTATTTCTACGTTCCGGAAACGAAAGGAAAAAGTCTCGAACAAATTCAGCTCATGTTGAAAGGTCTTAAGGAAGGGGATTATGATCTTGAGAATATGACCCCACTGCAGGATATGACAAGGATCGGCACTGAAGTCAAAGAAAGTGATCATTAACCTGTTAGAAGAATTTTAACTTATTATATAGGATTATTTAGGAACACTATTAGCCTACTTATTTATTATATTATTATTCTACTTAAAAGATACTTATCACATTTTATATATTGTCAATAAACACATTTTCAAATTCTTGAATTCTGTTTTCAGTTTTATTAAGCCAACGGTGCAATTGAAAACAAATGGAAATACTTCCATGGTAGACTGATTCGGGTCCAATTCATGAAACTACATACGGCTATTAGAAGTAACGTAGCTACCTCTCAGATAATAAAGGGTGCTATTATCTTGTCTTCATAGTTACCAAGCGTATGTTTAACATTACATGCTCACAACACAGGTCTCCTATCTTCATTGGGTACCTACAGCCTCGGTATTCCGTTTCATTCTACAGATCAAAATAATGGCAACTTAGGGTTGAATTACCTAATGAAGCTTAAGACATCCACACCAACGAGAAGATTGGGTGTGAGGTGGAAGGCGATGGGTAGGATTACAGGTATGAGGAGTCTAGTGGGAAGGTGGACAGAGAGAATAGTGAAAAGATACAGATGTGGAGTCCGGCTTGTATTTCTCATCCATACATAGCAGTACATACATATTTCAAATGATATGATTGCGATGGTAGTGACAGATCACCAACTCGGGGCGAAGAGGTGGCAGATGAGGCAGAATCAAATTTGAATGCATATCAAGCAGTCAATCCTACTGCCTGGGAGAGAGAGATATGTTTAATGACCTCCGAGGAAGAGCGGTTACCAAATGTTAATAGCAGCCAGAACAGAGGTGAGCAATCTATTTTGCCGGACCCCACATTAACTTAACCCACGTCTGAAATGGAGTCCCAGCATCCTTGGCTCGAACCATATTTCAAATGAGTGCGTATATGTTCGGAAGTAGTTCACCGACTGCTAAACACAAGATCACTGGATGAAATCCTATTGGATGTAGATAAAAATTAACTATTCTTCTAATATATAGTAATTAGTTACCAATGAGTAATTACATTGGAAATCAATTGAATAGAGCTAAAAGGCGCAGTAGTGGTTGTTCGGCAAATCAAAGAAAGTATATATTAGATTTCAATTATTTAAAAAAGTTAAGTACCACTAAAGGATGCTACTAAATTGACCTCTTACAATAAATGCAATTTTAACTTGAACACAGTAAAATGAACATATTATTTATTGATATTCTCCTACATAAAATATAAATATCACATTTTTATTGTAATACAATAAGCAGGTTGTCATTTATTCTTGGTGTTTCTTTTGACTTTTGCTAAGCCCTCGATGCAGTTTCACAAAATTAACAAATCCTTCCATGGTACCATCACATTGGTATTCTTCTACAATTTTCCCACGTTGTAGAAGTTTAAAAACAGGATATTTGCGGATATTAAAGTGTTTTGCAACGTTCTTATCTATTCCACATTCCATCGCTGCGAAAACCACTTCTGGTGTTTTCCTTCCAGGATTTTCGTACGTGGTAACATATATTCTCGTTAACTCTCTATATGCTTCATGGAAAACATGCCAAGAAATTTTACAAGCAGGTGAAGCAGCTACATAGAAAAATATCAAAATAAAGTCATATTCCTTGACGAAACTTGTGAATTCATCCAAAGGAACTCGCTCCATATATTGAGGAAAATAAATTCTACTTGTATCGGACATTGGATATCTCATAACTCTATCAGAAATATGTTGTTCTATAAACTGGAGGAAGTGTTCTGCCGAATATGTTTTAGGCTTTCCACACTCAATTTGTTGGCCACTTTTTATAATCTTGTAGGTCGGGTAATAATCAATGTTGAATATAGCTTCGAGCTCTTTTTCTTCGTAGCAATTTACCTTTACCATAATTGCCATCCCTTTTTTGTGCCTTTCTCGTGGATAGAGATTAGCGATGATTCGTGCTGCTTTGTCATATTCCGCTCCGAAATTGCCACTTTCCTCGCCACGTTCCCACAGGGTATAGAAAGATAAGCAAACCACGTCGTATGTATTCACCAAGGTTGTATACCATTTTATTGTCAAACGCTTTGCCTTTGTTTGTTGTTGGATTGCGTTCTTCACAATTCGCATTTTCCCGCGAATACGTAGAACTTTTGTGACACAGCGATGCGTCCCGTTGTTCGTTGTACGCTTTACTGCATGGGTAGGAAGCGGAGATAGGAGAATGTGGCCTGATTTTGCGTGTGGCAAACGCAACGGGGCGCCACAGTAGATATTTTTTTGGAATTCCCGCCCGCTCAGTGATATTTCTCGACATTAGTCGAACACAATACGATTTTAACAATCTTAAGTGGATTCAGCCACTTTGAATTTTCCACAACGGTTTCGAAAGTCGCTGAGTTTAGCGAGTAACCCGAGTATTTTTGGCTTATCTTTTCGATAAAAAAAGAAAATGGGTTATAAGTGCGGCGTTTCCCAATGTGAAAGGGAGAATAAAGACGTCACAGTGCATCGCATTCCAAAAGACGATCGTTTTAATGTAAGTTTGTTTTTAATTGTAAAGGATATGTTGTAAAGTTAAACTGATTCCATTTAGGTATGGATGACTGCCATTGGTCGTATTGATTTAATTGAAATGGGGATATAATCGACATCAAAACACACCTACTTATTGTTAGTGTGCAAGATTTCGGCACGTAT
>WSZQ02077817.1:2650-16664 GCA_019419845.2 Weissflogia rhopalogaster
AATTATAATCACCTTCTATACAACACAATTCCTGACTTCCTGACAGGTGCTTAGAGGTTTGCTTGTATAAGATAGTAACGAATATTGATTCTGAGGGGAGACTAATATATCACAAAACTTTCTTCAGATATGTTCGGTGGAGGGAAACCTGAAATCACACCGAAGATGGCATGATCTTCTAACCAGGAGAACGATGTACTCAACATCGTGGTGACTATGAATCACAAAGGTATCGAAATGGCAATGAGGTACATGAAATCGAAGCAAGAACAGGATATGCATTGTAGAAAGACATGCCTCGATTTCCATGGAAGGGAGAAGATTTATTTTATTTTTTAGCGCCAATCTGTGCATCTAGTATGTGTACAACATGTACTTCAAGGGCCACTTGCTCAGGTTCTAATGCCGCGAACAGCAAAAAACTTCTATGCAATTGGTCCATCGAAGTTTATTGATTGGAGTCTTCGGCGTCTTCCTACTGGCCTTATCATGTTCTGAAATTTATATTATCCGATCTCATGTCTCCTAATTGATTGGTATGCTTGTTTCAATCTCTTCTCCGTTTTATTGTACATTATTCCCTGATGTCGCTTCCCATTAAAATCAATACAATAATAACCTGATTGTGATAACAAAAAGTACGAACGGCTACATTTCACGTCCCTCAACAGTTTGAATGTTATCTCATATAATTTATAGTTACATTCTAAATCCTTAAAAGTTCTATAAAATGCCTGGTTCCAGCCGGGTTCGAACCGGCGACCTTCTGCGTGTAAAACAGGCGTGATAATCACTACACTACAGAACCACATGACAACTACTAATAAAAATAAAAAAGATCATTA
The DNA here is from genome assembly GCA_019419845.2 of Weissflogia rhopalogaster. NCBI lineage: Eukaryota > Metazoa > Arthropoda > Insecta > Coleoptera > Staphylinidae > Weissflogia > Weissflogia rhopalogaster. Next base: position 3,496 of record WSZQ02077817.1, read on the forward strand.
AAAGAGGTTACTTTTCAGGAAATTTAACTATTCATATGTTTTTACAAGTTAATAATTTCGGTCAATCCAGAAGTTCTTACACTAACGACTACTTTCAATAATAGTTTATCGTGGCTACCTATATGCTTCCCACTTTATACATTATTTTTCGTTAATGATCTGCACTTTCATTCACCTGCTTTAATTTCAGACCCTGTTGTAATACTTTGTCAATTTATTCTAACATCCATTAACGATATGGAAGCATAATATTTTCTGTTATGATATCGAAAGTCCCAACTTCGGTGATGGACGTGCGACATTCAACATACATACCTCATTAACTTTAACATCAACGAGTAAAAGTAAATATTTCAACTGAAAACAGACCAACTTCCACCGTTTCTAAAAGACAAATGTTTTATTTATAAGCGTTAAAACACTGTAAGTTTATTGTACAACGAAGGTGTTTTAAGAGAGTATGCAATTGATCACTTTCATTATGCCAGGAAAAGCAATGCCTAGAAATATGAAACATTAAAAAGCGCATGATTAGATGAAGGTTTTAAATTTATGCTAGCACATTAAGCAAGTTGTTTTCCGACATTTGTTGGCTTTCATTGATAGGATCATCCGACCCGGTTTTTGTACATTAAATTTACTACACTTCTATAGAAGTAATAAATGTATTTTACGCGAACAGTAAAAATTAATTAGAAGCTCTGTTTTTTGTGGGATTTCATTTTGTTATCATATAGCTGGTGATGTTGATTTAACCTAATGTACTTTACAGCAAAATGCAATTCAGGAGTCGGGTTACAAGGGGGAGAAAGTCAAAGGTTAGTTTTTGTTTGGATTGGCATAGCATTGCTGACGCTTGGTTATTTGTAAAGGTTGGCATCGTTAAATCTTCGGTAAATGGCCGGCGTATAAAGTTCGCCATAAATCCGTCACAGTGGGGCCATAGATTTCCAATATAGCGAAATAGCTTTCATGCGCACATATCGCACCAACATACGTGTTATATTTCAATGCATTTTTGCGGCTCGTATCGTGCACTTACCCATCTGACTTTGGGCATTTTTCTTTTAGCTTTCGAACATTTAATCGATATTTATGTGGCTTCTATAACCATACAATCTTGAATTGAAGAAATCAAATTCCTTATCTTTCTTCGACATTCGATATGGCTAATTTTGAAAAGTTAAAAATAGTTTATAAACGAATTGGTTCTAGCCGGGATCGACCTTCCGCGTGTAAAGCAGATGACCACTACACTATGGAACTACGATAATTATTTGAAATATACCAATTTTCATAAGATCGATATTTCTGAATGGGTTGTACGTTGGTCAAAAGTACGATAGTATTTCGTATGGTACTAGCCCCCTTTTTCATGGTGTTCCTGATATCTTGAAATAGTTCTATCAAGTTTCTCCAAGGAACAGTGCTTGTTGTGGGCAGATATTTCTTGCTTCGTCTTGAGTATTCAGCATTCCGTTAGGAGGTGATGAAAAACGAACTCTAAAATCATAGGTGACTGGTCCTATACTATTTGTAGCCGTTGAGGTATTCTTGAGCAGTAAGTACGCTGTGATAAGTTTTGTGGCTTAAATCAAGTCTGCTTAGTATTACCTCCAGTCAGTCACATAAGAGCTAACATGTGTGCTGTTCGACTAGCCTTGAACACGAAGGTTTACCAGAGAGATAGGAAGCAGAAATGTGCCTGTTATCCCCAAAAGAAATTTCTGCTAAATCCAAATACATGATGCACCTGTGGCGCTTTCGACTAAGAGAAATAACTGATGGATGTAGTTTGGTAGGAAATTCTATTTGAAAAGGTTATATAAAAATATTGGTTCCAGCCGGGGTCGAACCGGCGACCTTCTGCGTGTAAAGCAGACGTGATAACCACTACACTATGGAACCAGACATGCGCCTTCGATCTACCTGTACATAAGTGGGTTTACTTTAATGAAACAATTTTAATTTACAAGTGAAATATATTTATACAATAAAAACTGTATAACGCTAGGATTAATAGTCGCCTCTAGGCATAATTTAAGACTTCTTTTCTCCCATAAAAAATGGGACCTAAGGAAATACCATGGAATGCCCATTTATTCAAAATTTCCTCACAACCAGTGAAAATTACGAAGAGTTAAAAACTATCTGATCCCTTTATTATTAAATAAATTTAATTCTCTTGGAAATATATGTATATTATAATTACATATATCTAAAATTTGAATTGAAATTTATGCAATAATTCGTTATTTATAAATAATTATTCCATTATCAGGTATAGCCTGGCATATTTGAATGGGCGTGCTGCCAATTTCCATCGCAATACGCATTCTAAAACACAGCGCCTTTCTTCACGCTCTATAGCCTTGCCATAAATTGCTTTGTTAATTATGAATACATGAATTTAATTAAAATTGCAATTTCTGCCGTTCCGTGAAAAGTTGATGTTCCCTCATTATACTCGTTAGAGTCGTTATAGTTGAAGTCTCTTCACTGCCCAGTTTCGCAGCGAGCTCCTTTTCATCGTCGGACGGGGAAGGCAGGAATGTTTTCGGCCGGGTGTTGGACCAAGAACCCACTTGTTATTTCAACTGAAGCCTAGCCGAACTGCTCACTCATACCATGCCTATGCAAACACGCTGCCTATTCATGACCCCACCTCCACAAATAGCTATACGAATATTTTCCATAATACTTAGATAATTATCGTGTAGGCTTACCTATTACGTTGAGCCAACATTCAACAATGTGTTATTTATTATTATAATAACAACACGTAATATAACCTGAAATAATAGCCAATGTTATTATTATGATGCCGTGTGGCTGTCATGATTATAGATAGTAAATGTAAAGGCCCTCTTTATAGAGGTTATATTTACTTTATATTACGAAATTTCCTCTGCATTTATTACTTATTAAAGGTATAATTATGTGTGTGAATGTGTTTACGTTTAATGTTGGCTACTTTATTTATAGCTTCGTATTATCATATAATTAAAGGGCGACTAGTTGTTTTCGTTACAACCATAGGAGGTAAGAGTACGTGTGAGTTTGTTTGATGGCCTTTTATCCTCGGATTCCTTTTGTAGCAATTACACAACGTTACGGCGCATCGTTGACATCAGCGTCAACGGTAGAGGAACAATAGCAAGCGATGTTGATACTGACCACAAATTACTTAGGGGACATCTTGACGTCCACATCAACGTAAGTGCTCCGGTGATCTAATTGTAAAGCATCTGTTTAGCTCCCATCACACCATTGGAACGACTTGATAGATTGTACGTTTATCCTTCGTATTATATGGCTAATTGTTTACGTGCGCAGCATTTGAATATCTATTATTAACAGTGTGTATATCTACATTTATGTAATTATATTTAGGAGACTTTAAAATTTACTTTTATCAAACCATCGTCGATATACATGCTTGTTTCCTTGAATATTTTTCGAGTTTGGGTCTGTTGGTAGCTCATTTCTAAAGTCATACTTCTGGAAGCTTCATACATTGCGTTGGATCCTTAAAATGGATGATGGTAGTATTAAACCAGGTTATGGGCCTCAAAATTCCCAGGGAATGCTTAGGCACGACAGATTACGAATCGTAGGTCATTCAGATATTCGAAATAATGTCTACAGCAGGCATTTAGTTTCACGTGATAATCTAATAATGTCTATGAAATGATTTAATACGAGGTTGAGGAGGAAGAATCCATTTCTGATTTATGAAATATTACTTCGTGGGGTGGTTAGGAGAGAAGAGAGAGGGGGTCGCCAGGGTGTCCGCGATAGTAAAGGAGAAGGGAAGAAGGGAGGCTCGACTGGTGATGCTTACGAGGCGGGCGAGTGTCCAGTAATGAAACTAGTATGGTGTATTTATTTATTGTGTTATGTTTAATATTTGTTAAGTTTGTAAATAGATGTAGTGTGATGGAAGAAGAGAGTTATGTAAGATAAGGGAACATGCCAATAAAGGTTGATTTATATATATATATATATATAAATAATCATTGAGCTAATTTATAAAAAAAAATCTAAAAACGTATTATGTTAGAATGCAGTTAATATAAAAATTCATTTTGTTTATTCCTTCGTCCAAATTGTAAAATAATAGGTTTATCATTAACAATATCCCCATTTAAAGATGACAAAACCTTTACAGCTAATTTAATTCTATACAATTACATGTGAGAAATGATTGGGCACACATCTTCCCATTCATCTGTTTGTACTTGTCAACTGGACAATCTTTAAAAATCACTTTTAAATTCTTTGTTGTAATCTTTTTTGGCAAATTCTTGACATAAATCACCTAGAAACATTCGAATTTCAAAAAATAAAAATAAATACTGTTAGAATATATACATTTGACGGTTCTCCCATAATTTTTAAATTTTGGCAAATCTTTGATTTCTCCCGATCATAACCCGAGCAAGTTTAGTCAACAATCATCGGCAAATTTTGCTTTTAATCAATTTGAAATTTAGGCATTCAGCGTCCTCTAATGTTTGTCGTCATCTCTATTCTCAATCCGTGTTGCCTCATTTGACACTACAAGGCCTGATGTCATCTATGATATGTCGTAGCATACATATGATCTGTGGTCATAGGCACAGACCATAATGGTCATTACTATGGCTATATGCAAATATATTCTCTTCTTATACAGATAACTGCGATGATATGTCATAGTCATATACAATGCTATCTTCTTTGCAAACACGCACTCATTGCCGATATACAGTATTCTATTTCAAGGTAGATTTTTTCAACATGGTAGTAGATGGCGATAAATATGTAAGAAAAAAAAATCTATTTTGTTGAATTTCATTAATCAGTACATAAAAAAAACAGAACACTTTATCGACTAATTCGACAGCCTTTAAAATATATATTGAACATTATTTGTCCATCTTTTGTTTGACTTTTATGTATTCACAAATATGTACTAATTCGCTGGAAAATCGGGTTTTCTTAAAAATGTCCGTTGCAAGTTTTAAATGAAATTTCCAAGAAATAACGAAGTTATTTATTCATTTACAAATTTTCAAACACATGCTTTTCAAATCATTCACGATTCATTTTCCGATAAATAAAATATTCTGATTATTTTCTGCTTAACACCAATGTTGCATATCCGTACCATAAACACATACGGCGTTTTCACAGCATGGTAATAATATTTGCTATTTTATGTGTAAAAATTACCATATAAATATGTTACTAACGCGTGCGTGATGGGGCGGTGTAGGCGGCACAGGCGAGCTCTTTAAACAGGTGTCAAATAATGTACAAGATATACTGATTATCCAATATCCAATTTCCTCTCGCCGTCGCTGCCACCTACATCGCCATACACTTACCCACACGCCCGGTGAATGTCACGTAAGTGCCGACCGCATTTACATAATGCCATCGTGACTGTGGAAGCACAGACAATCTGTGTGTACGCGCCTCATGGGCCGCCGAAGGCGAGCGGGCCCGTAAACACCGACGCACACGTCGGAAAACTTGCCAAAAATGATGCGCCACACGCCCACCATGCCTCCAGCATGCGAAATACATACACATACCCTCCGTGCATACATATACATATGCACGCAACTGACATATCTTCTAATATCTCTAATATCTTTCACCGACAGGGCACGCCACGCATATGGTTGAAAGTTAATAGTCTATTTGCGCTCGTATTAAGTCCTTTTTGCATACTTTTTCCCTCGCTTTAACTGAAATACGAGAGAAGAGCAAGCGTCACGTGGGGTAATGCATTTTCCTTCCTCTTTTTTTACCTTCACCGAACACATTTCATTTACAAACTCGAATAAAATAACATTCTCTCAGCGTAAGCTGACGATTCAAACGATAAAAAACCATATCAAAAGTACAAAAGAACGATTTTAACGATATAATTTCGACTTGAATGAGAGGCAAATTATGTTATTAAAATAAGACCGTAGCTGGAAGAGGTTGTGAAGCATTGTAAGTATGAAATACGAGGCAAATGAAGAAGACGCACGGCACGTTCGCACTCTTGTTTGGATTTGAGTTGGGAAATTGCGAAGACAGTCGTAAAAATATTTTTATGCGAATTAAATTGCGAGCCAGTCATAAATCGTTGGCGTGCGCTCCTGCTGATTCCACGCCAGCCCGGGAAGCATCACAACTGGCCCCGGCGCTTCCGCCACACTTTCAACTTTTAGTCGGATACTAATACGCCGGATAGGAAATATTTCATTTGCGCAGAGACCTCCTGCCTTGTGCCAAATATTTACACAGCTACAGAGATAAGAACTGTATAATCCACCAAAATACATGGTATTTTTCATTTATTTTTAAAACTAGAAAGCAAGGAATAATGTGATTCTACATTTCGCATTCTACAAATTTCTTTTATGTTTTCCAAAAATTAACAAATGTAATGCAGTCTGACTAGCATACATATTTTCGGTTGGTTTTTAATCTAATTGCATTGAAATGTTATAAATCAGAAATTGCAAACTTACATTCGTATCTCTGAAGAATAATAGACTAATGTTATTTTAGTGGATGAAAATAAATTATTGTTTCAGTTTAGTGAAGAACAGTTATTTTAAAGCAATTTTTATTTAAATTAAATTAACAACGAGAAAACGGAATACTTAGGCGCTTTCAAATACCTGATGGTAATTTTCACTTGACAGAAGTGCGTACTTTAGCGTGAGGTGCAGACCTCCCCCTCAATGGTCATTAGACAACTCTAACTTCAACTGTAGACAAACACATAAGTCCAACAGTGAAACAAATGGTATACAGATCGATCGTGGAAGGGTAAACTAAGGTATGGAACTGAAGTATGGACCTTATCATCACTAGACAGGGTGAACAATAATTCACAGAACACCAAACAGAAAATTCAGAGAGATAGGAGGAGCATACGAATGAACAGCTGAAATAAGAGGAAGAAGCAGATAGTGGGGTTTGGTCGTCTCAAGAGAATGAGCGATGACAGAATCCGCTAAAAACATAGTAGTGGACCCCATACATCGGAGAAAACGAGGCAGACTGCGAAAATTATAGTACAACTCTGTGGAAGCAGCGATGACAAAGAGAGGGATGAGAGAAGAGCAGGTGATGCATCGAGAAGCATGGAAATTCGGTTGCAGTAAACGGCAAACTTTATGAATTTTACAACGTTTTCAAAGTATGAGAATATTCATAAATAATTTAATAGAAAACAGACATCCTACGATGACATTTAATTCTAGAAATAGAAATATAAACATTCAATAAATATAATTTCTATAAAGTTATATAATTAAGTCTAAATTTAACTTTTCCATCCGCTTATAAATGATATAAAGGGAAGCATTCATCAAGGCAGAAAAGTGGAATATATATATTTTCTGCACTGTTGCGTAGTAATTCAAAAGCAGAGCAAGAAGATTGCGAATAGATGAATTCGTATTATATTCAAAAACATTTTGCGCTTTTGACTAAACTTCACCCTTTTAATGCCATTTCACCACCTAATGAAGGTTTGCACATGCAAACACACCAACACTATACCCACATGAATAAGTTAATAAATTTATTCAAGTAAATAATTCTGTAATATGCTAACTGCGCAATGTTATAATAGTCGCAAAACTGTTCGTCGGCTGCGCTTTAATCGGGCACAAAGCAAACAATTTCAAATTAAGGTGAATTTAATGAACGAGCGGCGGCGCCCGAAATACGTTTCATAATTTTGGTATTAAGTTGATGTTGCGCATTAATTGTGACAATCGGCTTTGCAATGTTATCTGCGGAGTTGAGAGAACATCCGGCTTATAAGGGAAAACATTTTTAATCGCTTGCCGCCGCGCACAAACACACTGGCACACACGTTCATGACGCACCAGTCTTGCCCAGCTTTTATTATCATCCCCAAGCTTGCGGATGGAATTATTGCAAAACCTACTTTTATAACGCGCATCTGACCCAGGCACTAGTTCGCCACCGGCCACCAACGATGGCCGACCATGGCCTATTCATTTATGAAACTTTTTGATATTATAAAAACCGACAAGGTTTACGCCATATTAGACCGCGCTCGATGGTGTGAGATCTAGCGAAAAACGAAAGGGGTATTGTACGCTTGGAAATTAATTCCACACTTTTCCCGGGCAAATATTCCCGCTTCGCTGGGTTATAAACAACGCGGGCCCGTGGCCTAGCCACAGTGGATTATAATGATTATATTTGCGTCTAGTTGAAGTTTGGATACATTTTTGCTCAATCAACATCAACATCAACATCAGTACTGCTGAAATTTATTTCGCTTATCAGCGTAACCGAGTAACAGCGACGTAAAGAAAAGTTGCCTGCCTCTAATGAACGATAAAGTTTTATGAACGCCAAGCTCATAAACTTTCCTCGTCGATTTATAAATAACTAGCGTTTTCATGTATCTTATTGCTATAACATATTATCATAAATATACTTTTAATGATTTTTTTTTATGATTTCACGTAAGTGATTAGTGGATATTGCGAGTCAATTGATTTGATATAGGTCAAAGATTCCCAAACTATTTTGGCTGCGGTCCTGTATGATTTTAAAATCTTTTGCGACATATATTATGAAAAAAGTGGCATTTAATTATAAAGCAAAAAAAAACTAGCAACTCTTTCATATAGCAACTTTTTTCACTCTTTAATGGCTATGTTTTTATTTATTTTAGGCATTTTGTGCTCTTTGATGGGCAATTCTTGGTTTCTGACCATGAGGGAGGTGCCCACCCGGAACATTGGCGGAACAGTCATGGACGACTTTTTGGAACCTTACCGGATATTGGCGGTGTTACTGTTATTGCGGTTTTTAATATTATTAATTTATTCCCCGGTTAATCGACTCAACCGGACCTTTTTAAGTTAAGTTCCTTGAGTTTAGCCGATGTGTACTACTCACCCCAATGTCTCTGTTCACTAAACACACGATTTTGAACATACTATGGGAAACGCTGATATAGGTCAATTTGTGGGAGTTAGTTATTAAGTTAATTGATTTTGAATATGTAATTGCTCAATAGTATTTTACTTTTATTGACGTTCGCAGCTACTCTTCATTGTGCTTGGACCAGAACCAGTTAATTGAATTCACGGTTGCAGTAAGTGGCAATACAACAAGACCCTCTTAAACTGTATGAGAAGGACTTGCATTGATCCTATTAGCAAACCAATTAGCAAATCGGCTTTTGGGACGACTGTCCTTGGTGAAAAGTGGCTATTAGACAGTATTGTTTGGAAATATATTATAGTTTCTAGTATTATGTAAATTTTGAAGACTACGCAAATAGTTGATTTTACAATAAGATATGGTAATTTAGATAATGTCGATGTTATTAAAAAACTTGATGACTAGTAAAAGTGAAAGATTAATCGCGAGTTTAAACTGATATTACAGTGGACTCCGCTTCATTGGATCACCAAATAATCGGGACAACGTATTAAGGACCAATCTTAAACAACGAAATCAAGATCCGCAAAGAAATATAAATTGACTCCATTTTCTTCGGACAGCATTCCGTTTAATCGGAAAAATGCATGTGAACGCCAGAGATTCACATATAGCAGCTTGGGATTTACCTTTGGCGCCTTGGGATGCACACGTACATAGGCATAATATGCGACGTTGAGTTGGGAACATTATTTGATACTAGGTATAAACATATGGTTATTGTTCGCGCTTATCGTCTTTTAGCGTCTTTTAAAGACGATGCTTATATGTACTCGCGCTTCTAGCCACAAGTTCTTAATTAATAGCCAGGGTGCAATGATCCTCCGACAGGCTCACAACGACAAGGTGGTAAATTTAACAAATATTTATTTAAAACACGTACAAAACTTACGACGCACCTAATCGCGCCACGGTCGAACAAGGAAGGCCAAAAAGGGACGCTCAGTAGCGTTGCGCAGTTGCCACCCGGCTCATTATCTTGGCGCGCAGGGCGTCAAATTCAAATATTGACTTATTAATGCATTAATGTATTGTTTCTACAATATCAAATTTTATGGTAGGTAAATGTTGGGAGTCCTATATAAGCAATTATTATTTAAATCTAAAAGAAGCCAAAATCACTCAATATCCACTTTGGATTAACTCCTCAAACAAGCGACATAATTCACTATGTTTCCTTGTCAATTTATTTGTTGTTTTAGAATTGTAAAATAATATTTTCGACAGTCTATATAGTTTTCGTTGTTTTATTTTATTTTCATTAAAAAATGCCATTGAATTTTGGATAATTGGAACACAGCTTAATCAGGACAAAACATATTAGTTCCGATGTACTCCAAGTAAGTCGAATCTATTGTATGCAGTATTTAATAATCATTCATTATTTTTCTAAAATTTTCTATTTTTATTTTTATTCTGCAAAATGTGTTCAAATATTCAGCAAACTTCTCAAAGTCATTTTTATTCACATGCTATGAAGGTGGAGAAGTTCATAATATTTTATTGTATTCCGAATTCCAATGCATTTCTGAAAAAAATATATCTTCAAGTTGAAAAATATTAATATATTCCTTAAATGAGAATGTATTCATTTGACGAACACTGTTCAGAAACGCGACAAGTGATTATATGCCGCGTCCCGCCATTTTATTGCACATTTCTAAATATGTTACGCTGCAACCACCCTGCAGCCATCCTGTGATGAAAACAGGCGATTAATGCACTGACTAAAAAGTTATTAGCACATTATTATCGTTGTAATGTATTTTATATAGGAATTGTTTAATTTTCAATTGTTTATTTTCAACTGTTATCCATTTATTTTACCGAGGAAAAATTATAATTGGAAATAGTGACTGGATTTCATTTAAAAGTTATATTATTTATAAAGTTATATTATACATATTTCATATTTAAAAATCTATGTGTATAATATAGTATATAAGCTTATACTAGTAGCTTATATAGTTAGATACATGTTAACTATCTTATTAACTCTCTAAAATATTCCTAAAAAAACATAGGAATTTTAAGATTACCATATTTAGTAACTTAGTAAGAAAAATGTATTTGCACATTTTTGAGCATTAAAACACTAATTTACATGAATTCATTAAAGTCGGGCGTCGCTTTATTCATGTACCGTGTGCGTCGTCACGCAATCGAAGTCACGTCAGTTAATGAGATGAATGCATCGCGATAAGCCACCGCCAGCAGCGCGCACAAAATGCTAACGAAATGGGGAAACGCACACGTTTATGAGCATAAATTAAAGACGGACATTGCCATTACATTAAGGCTATTGCACCCCCTTTTGCAATATGAAAAAAGCTTCTAACGCACCCAGCCGGGTCGGGTTCGCGCCACACGAGTAGTGTGACTAAACACGTCCCGACGGCCTCGTAATTTATTGCCAGATTGCGGCGATAATGTAACAATATCATTGCGCCGTTCACCGAGTCACTGCACCGATTTACATCGCGGTGGCGCGCACACACGTCATATGAATTTGTCGCCAGTCACTATCATAACACGAAATAAGACATTTTAGACCCACACACAGCTACACGCATATACACCCTCTTGCATCTAAACACGCGAAAATCGTGGAAAACTATGACGTTGCCATTTCGCTTTGAGCGCTGCTTAGAAAGTCGAAAGTCGAACATAAAAGTGGTATTTCGTACTCGAAAAGAATCGCGCCGCATCGCAGCACTTCCAGATTGTATGCCGCCGAAAGTTAAAAGCTTCGAGGCAAACCCACCCGGACAAGTGCGAGGAAAACGGTTTTTCCGATCGCTGGCAGTGTCGTTATCGTTCGCGTGGCGCGCGTATCACGCAAATCTGCCAAACAATATACGGAAACGGCAGTTGTTATAGTGGCGGCGTCGAGTGGGTGGTAGAATGGAAAGCCGTCGAAACACTCTTGGCTAATGCTCTTTTGCATGCATCCGGAAGCTGGGAAACTTCTGTTTGCCGTCGTGTTATAAGTTTCGAAACGCTTTGACTCTTGGCACATTGTGTCATCGCAGGCAGGATGCGCGCGATGGGATTATATTTATTCAAGGCGCGATTTGCGCAAATGTTTTAATTCCTTCAACGACTAAGCAAAATATCCTCGTACACTCTGGCAGAGCATTGCGTGTTCATCTGAAATTAATGTTAATCTGTTTTTGATATTTAACGTCACGGCAAAGACTACTTATTGTTAGAATAAATGTAGCGGAAATTGTATGTTAAAAGTTACATGTTTTACGTACTCCCAAGCGATTTTAGTTTTAACATTCTTGGATTTATAAATTTAATTTTATGTAATCGATGAAAAGGACTGTTGGTTGTTGATAATACATAAAGAACTATTTCAGTGTGAAATAGTTTTAAAAGTATTTTTCATGTTTATTTATAATTCATAATTTCGCCTTGTGGCATTAAATACTCAAATTCTAGTGAAAAACATATATACAATTTTATAATTTACAATATACGTCAAAAGTTGATCAAAATTTGTACCTCTTTGGTACCACTGATGCCGAATGGCGAAATACTCATTTTGTAAAACTTGTTCACACTGAGTCCGGTGGGATTTTAATCAAATTTGGTAGACGTGTAGAATATGCCTAACAACAATGCCTGTTAAACCGAGACGACGCATTATCCAGGCATTATCCTTTAAAAGTAGTTTGAAAATATGCATTCAAGTGTATATATTTTATCGGTGACAGTCCTGTAAACAACACGTGTAGCTCGTTTGTTCGAGTCTCTGTTTCTGAAGCTGAAGGGCGGAGATCGATGCTTGCTTTTTGAAACTTTTTTTTATTCGATTGTTAAATAATTTTAAAATAAAGTTGATGATTTCAATTTACAATTATTATTTATTCGATAGAAATATTTCCACAATGCTTTATTACCATACCTACTTCTTCAACTTAAAATGCGGGAAATTCGCAAAAGTTTATTCAGAGGAGGAGACTGAGAAGTCGCTTCCATATTCATTAAAAATGCCTTAAGTTTATTTAGAGTTTTATAATGAACGTTCCGTATTTCGGCATCATAGATATTAAATACAAACGTTACAATTTGAATATAAGCAATTCATAATTTATAATATGCCAATGTACTCTAGTGGGATGCTGATTATTATGTATTTTCGGTACCAGATGATGTCGACAGTCAAAATACTC
>WSZQ02077839.1:0-56944 GCA_019419845.2 Weissflogia rhopalogaster
TGATACTTTTGATACTTTTGATACTTTTGATACTTTTGATACTTTTGATACTTTTGATACTTTTGATACTTTTGATATTTTTGATACTTTTGATACTTTTGATACTGATGCGGTCATTAACCGCGGTCCCGCACGAAGAACAAACAATATCAAGATTCGCCGAAATCCTAATCATACACATAAACATCATGAATGCTGAGGCGTTGAAATCATCACCGCGAATGGTCGCGTCATCACCTCCATCTTTGATGCCCTCCTGGTTATAAATAGTTGACCAATTCCCCACAATCGGCAGTCAATTCGAGGCTCCGGCATCGGCAGCCGTCTTCACCTGCCAGTCCATCTTCAACAACCAAGCGTGTCCGCCGTCATCAGCTAGACCTTCACCAAGAGTCTGCTTGCGGCAGTCTCCACCTGCGAGTCCGTCATTCAACCAAGATCAGCCCCGACGACTAGGGCCAACTGATTGCTTCCGCCTGGATCTACACGGTATCTCTTTTATTGTGGCACAACAACCCCATAATACTTTTGACACTTTTAATTCTACCACTTCTTTCTGACTTCTTTGTTATTAGGATGGTTCTTAATAACTATTGTGTCTTGAAAATTCATAAGAAATCAACAAATCTTGTTGCAAATTAATAATATACTACATTTTATAATATTTATTCAGAATGGAATTAGTTGATTATTTGCAAAGTCCCTGGAATTTATGATCGCGTATTATTAGACGAACTAATAACGATTTAAATAAACCTTGGTATTTATCTTCTTTACAATCAACTATCATATTAACAATCGACTATCACTAATCAATAGTCGTGCAACCGGTCACAATCGTTCATTAAAACTTGGCGCTAGGAAAGCGAACTTTGAAGTATCAAGTACGTCCGTACCATTGGCACGCCACATATTTATTTAGATTTATGTCCTTAATATTTATATATCCGCAGACAATTGGACAATTATATGATTGAAACAAGCAGCTGCAGCTTGTGTGTGCGATTAACGGGCTTTATTTATTCGTTTATTGTCTGCATCGTTGCATGTTTGTCACATCCAGACGGTTCACACGCAATGCGAAACACAGGAATATGTTTCACTAGAACATGTTTCATATTAATCTTCGAAAAGTGTATAAAATCACTTTTAGATTTTACTAAAAAGTAGTAAGTTATTACTTTAAAACTGAACTGAACCACCGGGTGGTATAGGTTATGTTTGCCAAAGATGACACCTGTCAAAAGTGCTGATAGTCGTGTGGAGTTCACAAGTGAGGTTATGAACAGTCGGTGTATGGTTATCTTCACTTGGCGACAGTGTGCGCCCGTTGGGAGCGACACGAAGCGGCGCACTCGCAGCTCGAGCTCGTATTTTATCGTTTGACAAGCAATTATCTAGTGCGGCTTGCTACTGAATAATTGCATTACGTACTTGGCTGGGCGCTCGCAATTCTGCAGCGCGCTACTTGCTACAAATGGCATTCTCAAGTTCATTCACAATTTCAACTCATAATTGACGTTTAAAAATCAAGTCTGTTTTTAATCTGCGCCTGTACGCAAGAGAAATAAATGCAGCAAAAAAAACCACTCAAGCGCATCGTAAATTCTCACATCGTGCTCAATTTGAGACTTTGCATAAATTAATCTCCGGCCCACACGACATGGAGAGATCCGCGTGCAAAGAGACAAAAACCGGACAGACGCATGCTGTGCCGATGTAATTAACTTGGAAAATCATGCGGAATCAATTAACAGCCACGTCGCGCAGAAACGGAGCGAGTGTGTGTCGCACTCACGTCCCAAGGCATCAATTAACGGATTGCATATTTCGACGCCGCTTACTTTTTGAAGGTTCGTTTGTTTTTGGCGGGAAACGCGTGCATATCGGTTTCTGAGTCGATGTCGGGACCCCAATGGCAAATCTTTCAAGCTCCGGCAGCTCGATTAAGATATTTATCGGCGGACGGGTTGACAGTTGACAATCCATTTGCTCGCCGCAGAACCCGAACGAACTTTATATCACTTGTCTGCCCGCCGAGTCATAATAACGCTTTCAATCTCGTGGGCCTCTTGCCAGCGCCAGCCCGGGGCCCACGCCACTAGAATGGAGTGAGTGGTCGAAATAAGGCAGGTGAGCCGATAACAAGTGACATTAAATATTGGCAGGTAGAACTTCGAATTTTAAAATGTTCTATAATTCAGGCTTCCAAATGGGTTTATTTTTGTGGTTGAATTGGTGCCATTAATTTTTTATTATGCGCCATGGTTTTGATTTCAGTCAAATTTTATTGAATTAATTCTGCTCAAAATGTTTGTATGACTTAAATCTGGATACAATGGCATGAATTGGATGAAGTTAAGAATTTTTTAGATTTTATGAATTTTCCTGTTTTATCCAGGTATATTTAGCCGAAATTGTTAAATGATTCAAATCACAAATCTATCATCAGTGCACCCGGTTATGAAGAAATACGTGATGTTAGTAATTATCTATTTCTTATTAACTAAAAAAGATGTTGTCTCAGAAAAAATATTTTAATGTTCTTAAAAGTGGAAGAAGGAAGTGACGCAGTATTCTCGATGTTTGTTGACCGCAATGTCCCAAGTTCGATTCCCCTTGGACGTGGAGCAAAATAAATTATTCCTCTTATCAATAGTATTAGTCTCTAATGTGACTTATTACATTGACAAATAATCGAGTAAAGTAAATCAAGCAAATATCCTAGGAAATATTTATAATGAATTTTCATTTCTGAATCTATGGAGTTTCTGATGAATATTATAAAATTCGATAACGAAATATTGCAAATCGTTGTTAAATTTGACCACGTTTCTGCGAAGATCGCACCGTAGAAGCTAAGTCAACATAAATTGTATTTTATCACATTTGTTTACCAATCCGAAATCTGGGTAAGCAATAAAATTGCGCAATAAAGACGCTTCCTATGTATACTTTCGCCAGTCGCATCTAGTCTGCACTTAACGCTGACGTCAGCGATTGGCGATTAGACGCGAGTATTTAGAACTATTAAGGTTCTATAATTAATAATTTTATACATTTGAAACATGTTGATAAAGTTGCTTCTTTTGGACGTTATTTATCCTCCAAGACGTTAACCTTCCCCGATTAAGATAGCATAAATCAAAGTTAATCCATTTCGAATTACGTTTACGTCACTAAACGCAAAATTCTACTCAACGTGCAGGTTTTAACTATCGTTATAAGCGAATTTACATTAACTTTAATTCAATTTAGTTAGCCTAACAGAGCTTAGCATAAGTAATCTATCTAGATTCTCTAAATTTAGATAAGTTCGAAGATATTTATAGAATCGGCTCCCAGCTTCCGAAGATTATTCAATTACAACTCACTCCATGAGTGATTTATACGCACACACAGCAACAATTTAATAAATATGCAGCTAAGGATTTAATTAATGCGCCTAGAGCGCAAATTACGGATAAATAACTCGGGTTTTCACGCACTCACGGCTATGATCCATGAAGACGTGCCAAAAAACAAAAACGCACGCACTGGGCCGTACAACCAGCAGCAGCGTGTATGAATTTTCGGTAAGTGTTGTGCATGAGCACGCATTACAGCAGTTCATTACGTCGCGCGCTCTTCATTTTGCTCCTTATCGAGCAGCTTTGGATTTACCTCGATCACATTTGCATAAATTATGAGCGGCTGTCGCGGCGCTGTTTCTAAGCCGCTTACGCTCTTATATCTTCGACGCACACACGCGTTGCGCACACACGTGGTCGCCGCAAGAAGCGAATGGCATTCATGTGCGATCTATCAAAGTTGCGCGCATTGTTGAGGGATAGAAATGTCGCTAAGCAGTTGTGTGTGTTGCGGCACAGCACCCAAAATGAAGCAATAAAATGTGGCGTGCGCAGTGCTGCGATGAAGAAGACGAAAAAAACGCTCATGATCTACGAGTAAATGCATATGTGCGCAACGTATGTGCGTATAGCGAATAGCGTGAATTAATGAAGCAGTTCGTAATCAATAGGCGTAATCAAGTTATGCGTGCTGCTTGCCGAACGCCTCGATTTGTGTGAGAATGTCGCATTCGAACAGCTTTGCGTTAATTTTAAATAATGTCATTGAATTGTACAGTTATTTCCAATATTTTATGGTGATTTTTCAACAAAAAATGAACAGAATTATTATCATAGAATAATTATCATAGATTGATAAATTCTGGATCTACTGGACCCTATCTTCACAGTCGTTGTCCTCACAACGGAGTGAAGAATAGCCCAGTATCGTCAATTCAAATGAACAACTGTCATATGCATAAGGTCAGCGGTTCAAATTCAGTCATATCTTTTCCTTTTTCTTAAATCTAGAATGTCCTCCTATCCGTTGAAATGTGCTAAAACGTAATAATTTCAACAATAATCGTTAGAATCATATAATCAAATTAAGGGAATATAATTTAGCCTCTATAATAATTTGGCAACAATTTAGACAGCTGCCTGGATATGTCACAAGGAATAATTTCAATTTGCTAGCATTGGAGAATGGTTTTGGGCGCAAATGCAAATTAATATCGCATTTCGATGTGCCTCTGTCGCTGAAGTTACGCCGACACAGTGGAAATTCGCAAATTATGTGCGACAAGTCGCACTCGGTTCTTGTTAGGAGCACATGCAAATCAACGGTGCGAAATCCGAGTTGCTAAATGCGCGACCGAATGTTCCACATCGCGAATAATTACGAAATTAAAGTCGCTGCCAACATTTTGCTAAATATTGTGTGACTAATGGGTTTGGCTGTGCATAGCATTCAACGCTCGCAAATTTCGCCTGGTTTTTATTGGTACTGGCAGCGGCTTTAATGGATTAATTTATTGATTTCTAATAATCTGGCCTGAATTGTAAGGTGAAACTTGGAATTAATGTGTTTAAATAGACGAAGGTTGCTTACTCGTAAGATAGTTGAGCAATTCTATTGCGATTGAACACCTGTTTCCAGGACAGGATGCTTAATAATAACTCGTAGCACGATTACAGCGAGTTTGGTTACAAGTTAATCGATGTTATGTTTTTGACAAGTGGTTGTAATTATGAGGTACATAGTTTGAGAATTAGATTATCGGAATCAAATAATTAGTTAATGTAATATGTTTTGGGTTGTTCAACTGCTTTGGGATGTTTTAGGTCGGTTTTAGAATTGGGTATTCAAGATGTCATTGTCGAAGATGATCCAGCTGAAAGATAAGATATTTTGAGGTGATTTTGCGAGAGTGGACATGGCCCAGAGCTTGTCTAATTCGGTGATAAATTGAGCAATTTCTCATCCCGCACCTACCAGCATGCATTTCGCCCATCTTGAAGACCCACCGCATGAACGCGAAGGAACCCCACGATTTCGCTTTTATTCCAAGCAGTCCACGAAGAATGAAAGGAACAAGCTCGAAAAAAGTCGTCCATAAATATAAACAAGACGTTGCGTGATATTTTTGGGTGACACCAGCATAACGAAGAATAAAGGGAGCAAATAAAGTAAAATAAGAGAAAATTGTGTGCGTGGAGTGGCTAAGGTCAACCCCCCATCGATTGGGCACACAAAAGCCGGTAAATTTTGTGGGTACAAAATAATCAAGAATAACAAATAGACTCGGACAATGTGGGAGGGCTGTAAAATAGGCGACTCTTAGTTACAAATCGAGACGATAATAACACTGGCGACAAGTCTCCAGACCAGCATTAAGGCCAAATAAGAACGATTTGGAAAATGGAGAAGTCGAAAGATAGTGACAGTCGCACCTTGGGAGTTCATAAGTTTATTTGTCCGCCGACAATTGTCTGCCAATGTCCACAAAGTTCCAGCAAGTAGGAGAACTGATTGTGTTATTGTTATATGCGGTGGCGTTCTAGTTGCTGGTTTTATTGTTTGGCAATTCTTAAGAAAATAGATCCAATCAAAGTGTAAAATGTGGGAAAGTTTTTGTTAGCAGTTGTTCGGAGAGGAAAACATCATCAAATTCACAAAATTCAAAAATTCAGATTTGCAATGTTTTATTTTCAATGCAAGGACAACAAATCAAAACGAAATATTCGTAATCATGAGAATTAACTTTAAATGGCGGAAAAACAATGATTTTTTGGGCATGTTCACTCATCAACTTGTTCTTCCCTGCGATGGCACGAAATTGCAATCGTAAATTAATCAAACCTAGCTGTCCGGCATTTATCTACCGATAAATAGTGAGAATTATTCGAGTGCGTGTGGCCTTTGTGCGAACACTCAAAGCGACGCTATCTGTCCATTCGCATTTATTTATTACCTGGTCGAGTTGTGTGACACTGTACGCTTTTTTTTCGGCGCACTATTCTGCTTTTTCCACTGCTTGCTGTATATTTCGGTAGCATTTTCGGCAGCTACTTTATTACCGCATCGATAAAGTATCGAAATTCAATTTCCACGATGCGTCAATGTGATGTTTAATTCCATTATTCGAAGTGCTTTGGGTGGATCTAATTTCAAGGAAATGTATACTAAATATTACAAAGGAAAATTACATTTTAAATAATTGAAAAGAGAGATTTTAGATTATTTTATATATTTTTTATATATTTTATGATATGCAATCCATTGTTCATTATTTACGTTTTCAGGAAGATTTTTCTGATAATAGAAGTGTTGGTATGCAACCCACTTTCCATAATATATCTTTTAAACATTTACATGTACCTTTAATTAACAGGACCGGGCCCGACCAGTTCCACGTAACAACAAAATGAGGAACTAAAACTTGAAATTCAAACTTTGTTCTAAAATATTTTCTAATCTGCATGTTTCAGAATGCCCATTGTTGTACGGTTTGATTCCTTATTAAATTTAGTTTGTTTTAATATGCACATTTACGTCTAAATGTTGGGTAATTATTGAAATATTTATCGTGTAAAGAAACGTCTTTCCCGAGAAATATCCAGTTTTAGGTTTATAAAGTTGAATCTAATATCGTCGATGATTTCACTGACAACTTTCATGAGTTATAATATCGATTCTAAGTAATCAAATAAAAAACTGTCCCAGGAGTTTCAAGATATTTTCACGCTGAATCGATTGGTGCATGATTTATAATCCTAGCAATACGGGAAATATGAAAAAAAATAAAAACCTAAAACTCGACATTTCTCGGAAAAGACGTTCCTTACACGATAAATATCTCAATAATTACCCAACATTTAGGCAAATATGTGCATATCAAAACAAACTATATTTAATGAGGAATCGATCCGTACAAGGATGGACATTCTATATCACGCAGATTAAAAAAAAAAATAGAACAAAATTTGAATTTCACGTTTTAGTTCCGCATTTTGCCGGTCGGACCCGGTCCTCTTAACGCAAAAACCTTTAAATCTAGTAAAAATATCACCAGATATTCATTTCAAATAGTGTATTAAAGCAATAATACTTCAAAAGAACATTCAATTTCTTCATAAAACTATAATTAGTCTTGGTATTTACCATTTATATGTTTTGTGAGTTTTTATGTGTTGTTATTCTCGGCCGCCGGCGTGATACTCCAAGGGGCTACTCATTGAGTTCAACTTTTAAATCGCCCTAAGACCTTTTAAAATATAAAGAGCCTTCAAATCCTTACATTTCATTGCCTGGCAATGAATATGAATACTAAACTTAACGGTCATCATCAAGACTATTTCCCTGTTTCCCCTCTAAACTCGTTGACTCTTATCAGTTGATATTGTAAATATCTACGCCAATGAAAATTATAAACAAAAACAATGTATATTGTGAAATAAACCCAGAATCGCTTCGTTTGATATTCATTAAAATGCAATTATTCGCTCTCTCGAATTGCAGCGGCGCGAGATTTGCGTTTGCATCCCTATTAAAATCTAGTTAAAGTGAATAATATAACCAGATTGCTCTCCAGCGTGCACGCGCACACGCACTTCGGCTTCACTCAGGTACGGTAAGCTATGATCATAGAATCGTTTACGCTCGCTTTTAATTGCTGGGCGTTCTGGCCCGCGACCACGCGCGCGCGCAAACCATCGGTAACGAGACGTAATGTGAAAACTGGGTGCGATGCTAATGAGAATATTACCGCATTTGTTCAGGCCGCTGGCCGACGACCATCCGCAACTTCCAAGTCACAGGTGAAAAGACTGATGTGAGAGTTATGTCATCATCATGTTGTCATATTGTTTTAAATCAGGGACTTGTTTACAATTAGTATGCCCTGTGGATACAATTTAATGTAATTTACTATTTCGGGAATTGTAATAAGGTATATATGAACTCACAAACATTTTTGACATTTTAAATTAATAGATTAATAGAACGCAAAATATATGTATTATTAGATGGCACCAATTGTATATTTAAAACTTTTAACTCAATTGTGCCATATTAATAATAATTTAAAAGAGAACACAAAAAATATGTCTTGGTATTTAAACGATAACATTTGAAATTTGTATTTCTTCTTCCTTCTCCGAACTTATGATAACGAAAGGAGAAAACATATCGCTGGCGCCATCTATGTGCACATATATGTACTATGATACATTTTTAAATTTACTCTATGCAAAATTACGCATTTGTTGTGAGTCATGATTATTTTTTATTCATATATAAATATGTTTTTTGCATTAATACTTTCAGGATAGGTTTCAGAACAAATTATCTACTAATCCACCAAATATTGGGTTATCTTGTAGAAATCTAAATAGTTTGCGGTTATTAGCTTAAATTATCTACATTTGGGTGTTTGATTAATGGTATTAATATTGTATACAATAATAAATACTTATACCCTCGTAGTAAAACATTTGCATGGTTTGTTTAGCAAACAAGTAAGACCTAAAAATTGTTAACATATGTTTGTCATTTCGTAAAGAAAAACGATACTGAAATGTGTTCAACTGCCAGCACTATTATGATAGCAGTGGTGTATGATATATCATTATTTAATCAAAATCGAGAATATAATGTGCATGGTTTAAACAATTTCAAACTTTAATTGTCATTTTAAGACACTTTCACAGAGTCAGAAAATTGGCGCTCGCCAATTTTGTACTAATTTGGGTCATAAAAACAACATATATTCAGGAGAAGAGGCCCTCTTGATTTTTATTTTTATTTTAATTGTTTAACCCTAATAAAACATCTAGGATTTTATACTAACTTCACAGCGGTTTTAATAGGTACCTCCAGGATAAATTAGTTTATTTAATATTATTTCAATTTTGCGATGAAGACAACGTTTTATCATAAACGCAATTTTTATTAAATGTATTTCCTTTGAATATATTCAAATACTCACCAGGTGGTAACAATTGAAATATATTTATTATAATAACAAAATGATAATTTACTTACCAGTGATTGTCGAAAAGAACCCATATTTATTTATATTATGATATAACAAATATTTTCGATATTTGTATTTATCATTTAATGTATTTAATTAGAATTTTTGTATTTAGGATAATTTATTTACAATCTTCCAATCTTCCCAACGACGACTATGAACATCCTTAATGCTCAAGCCTCTCTCTTTCAATTTCAACTTAATTCTTAATATTAGCGACTTATAGACAAAAAAAATTTCATTTCCTGCAGGAATTCAACACAAAAATATTATAACCACGAAGATACTCATAGCTAACACGCGTGCAGTCATTAATTACACGAATGCGATGCACTCGTGTATTGTTATTGGTTTGTCCAGTTTTTGTGCGCGTATCGTGTGGCCAAACCGCCGCTAATTTCTCGCCCGTCCGACTACCGAAAATTTTAATCCGCCATAACGCCGGTGAAATTGGATTCTCCACCTTTTACTAACCCAGGGCGCCGATGGTACACGTGTGGTGGCTGATGGGGGCCCGATGCGCGTTGCCTAGAACGATGCGCCGTAATTGTTTACGCTTTTTGTGCGTTCCAGTCGCGCATCCCGTGCCTGTCTTTTCTTTGCCGTTTTCATTGCCACACCGGTGTGGTCAGTGCGCAAGAAAAACCAGCCACGTGTACATGTGTGTGAAATGGGAAATTAAAAAATAGGAATTAAATGCGAAGTAACAAAGCGGCAGCAAACGAGCGAAACGCTGCCCGAAAAAGAAACACACAGCCACTGAAATGGAATGGACGAATGTCCATTATGGCTAATGATACAGTGATAAAAAACAATTGCACTTCGGTGATTTTTATTTTTCATTCTTGGTTCTTATTCAGTTATTTTCGTATTTAATAAAGTGTTACTTAAATGGGAGTTGTGGTAATGGTTGTGAGGTATATGAGAATGTAACTGGTTTTAAAAAAATTGAATGAAAAAGAAAGAAATTGTAGTTGCTCAAATTTCTTGGTACAGGCTCCTTAAAATGTATAATAAGTTATTACATAATCTTTAAAAGGAACGTCTAGGAATACTTGATTTCAACATTGATAATAAAATAAAAATCAAATCACTTTTTCACAATAAAACCCATACATTTCCGGTAACTAAATCCGCAAAACACGTACTGTAAATTTTCATTTATATTTGTTCTTCTGCTCGTTGAAAATTTACGGTTGTTCCCAGGTCCAGACACACATTTCGTGGACACGTTTACAAATATTGGCCGTACGCGTCTCTCTCCGTTCCTTAACACAATGTAGCATTCTCTTATCGAGCAGAACTCGTTCGGCTGGATCGTTTTTATTCCCGCGCCTACTTTATACTCGCTTATGCACTTCTTCTTCATACCGTAAAGGTCGTCGTGGTAGATATAGACGCCACAAACGGCAACAATATAACCTTATAACGACACGCACAATTTTGCCGGCCCTGAATTTGTTCCTCTTGAGATTATTTCTTCCTTTGGTATCTCGCAGTGTGTTGCAGTTTTGCCGCGGTCGTGGCGCGCCAATTTATTTATTCGCATAAGTGCGAGTGCGTAGTACGTACATGGCGGGCTGCGACACCACACAATATCGAAAATAAATGTATGATTTTTTAAATTTATGACCGTGTCGCCAGCACAGCAACACGGCACCTTCGCGGATCGCGCGCATGTTTGGCGATTTGCATCGTTTTGTTTTCGCGCGCATAAAATTATGCGCTTGTCCGGCCGTGCCGCCGCCGCAAACGGCAACAGAGTGAAATTTATATCAATGTTTTCACGCAAAAAACGACATGGTATAACACACAACAACGCTTGATTTATTGTATTATCTTGAATACAATCACATACTTCGTCTCTGCTCGTCATAAATAGATGGCAACATTTTTATATTTAAAATTTATAATTTAATTATTCTGCATTAACAATAATAAAAAACAGAACAATATTGCATTGTATTGAAATGATGAAATTCTAAGCTTATATTTCTATTTTCCAAAATATTTTAATAATAAAGGAGTTTAACGTGCAACTAGCGCCATCTATCTACAATTACATGAACTGTTTTAAAGGTTTTCATGCGAATTTGTTTCAAGGAACAATACTTATTTTTATAGATTTATGAATATCTCATTTGCATGATTACTTTCAGGATAAATGCAACGCCATCTCTGAACAACTTTATCTGCTATATGACATGCGATTGTTTAAATTAATCTATTTTGTAACTGATGCATACATATTTTAATTTAATGAGTACCTCTAGGTTAAATTTGTTAATTTAATATTATTTCAATATTTCCATGAAGTATTCGACTGTCCTCTATCATAAAAGCAATTTTCATTATTTTCATTGCATTTAAACATATTTAAATATATCGCAGGTGGCAACAATTTAAATATATTTATTACAGTTTAATTTACAATTATTATCTAAAATAACCCATATTTATGGAAATATTTGCAGATATTTAAAAAATTCCTAAACAAAATTATACATAAATACCTCCTAGCTAGTCATAAAAGTCTTCGTTTCTTTTTGTAAAATTAACCCAATTAAGAGGCACTCAGTCATTGCGCGTTGAGTCGTAAAACGCACTCAGAAAAGGACCACAAGGCCGGTGCGGCATTAAACGAATTATCATTAAAGCATAATCATAATCATCTGGCCCTTCTTGTGAAGACGAACGCAAAACCCGCACGCACGAGTGTATAATGAATAATTTACGAAATGCACTCGGTTTGGTTTTTTACATATTTCGTACGCGTTTTATTCAGTCCCATACGTGTATACGTTTATCTACATATGCGTCGGTTAAATATCTATGTGATCGTAAGCATGTCTTCGGTACGTTGGTGTGCGTGCTGCGCTAATGCCTTAAATGTATGCAGCATGCGCGATGCTCGCGATCCGAGCGAGTTTTATTAAAAAAACGGCGACCGTTTATGTCTCGACCTGTACACGCCGAATCCGACGACGAAGAGCAATGTCATTTACATATAGAACGAACAAGTGCCCAAGAACCAGGGAATACGCGCCGAGGGCGATGATGACGAGCCTGAGAAGGACGACGAAGCCGAACCATATAAGTATTAATGTTTTTAGAGGAATATATTTCGAATCAAAAAGGAGTGTACAGTGTAGATCATTATAAATAATGAATATTTAAAAAATACTGCGATATTTGAAAGAATATCAACTTTCCCAGTAGGTATGAGATGTTTCTTAGTTTTCACCGGCATAGCTGTTTAATTTCTAAGTACGATGTACGATGTTTATAAATGTATATCGGGACTTTAACGTTTTGCAAAATTAGAAAAGTATGGATTTCGGAGCAACAAATGAGGTGAATGAAGGCGAATTTTGAAGAAACGCGAGTTATCAAGGAGTTTGACATTCTATTTGGGCATTTTCATAGCTTATGACTATTAAAAAACTTTGTCAATGCAATGAATGTTCATTTCATTAAATATGTTTTCATAATTTAATTTTAGAATGAAGCTTATAGCTTGTAGAATGTAGTTTTACGATAACATCTTTATATACAATATCAACTATCAGCTTTCCTATTAAGTATGAGATTTTTATAAAGACTTTGTTGCGAAATAGAATACTGATATAAAATTAGGGATGTTTATAAAAAATATCGGGCTTTAACGCTTAGCAGAATTTTTATATGATATTTAGAAACATAATTGAAATAAGCAATTAAAGAACAACACAAATACAAACTATCACTAGTTGGCAAACCCAAACATAATAATTTAACATTCAAGCTAAAAAGTGTTCACTTTGGGAGCTTCTTTTATGATTTGAAGAGATATTTGCCTGTTATAACCGAAAACGATACAGTCGTGGTTCTAAGCGTTTCGGAATAAGTTTCCAAACAATCGTCACAGAATTTATTAATTCAAACTGGCCTTCCGATCAAATTTCGTCGGGCTAAGCCTCTCTCCCAAAGGCTATTATAAAAAAATCTATTTTCGCAGAATTATTGCGGTCAAGAACTTTATAATTAATATCCTGTAATGTTCAATTTTATATTACTTAAATTAACTGTAAAAGCAATTAAATACATTAAATACATTCATTTGCTCTCATTGCACGAGTTCGAACAATTTGCTCTCAAAACACTAAAACTCCATATATTTTACCAAGTAAATATATCATTTTAAACAGAGCGTAGAGAACTTATGCACGTGAATGTGCTGCAATCGTGTGTCTGGTTACATCGGAATTCCGAGCCACTTGCAGACGCAATTACTGTAATGCTAAAGCCTGGATTGCACCAACAATTGCATTCGCAACGACTGTCTCATTATCCATATTATAATTAAGAAACAGATGATCTGCATATGCTCTACTTCACTTTCAATTCTTCACATTAAAACCTTAAAATTAGCACCCTCAAACTGCCTTAAAGTGCTATACGTTTCGAGTATGTACAAGTCTTACAAATTAATCTAGAGTAAACAGAGCAAAATAATTAAACCCAAAGTTGTCTGTATTCATTGTGAATCTGGATGCGTTATAAATAATTAAATGTACAAATTGTGCAGAGCACATCACGTGGCTGCGTCTGCCAGCGTCGAATTAGGCCGGCGTACACGCACGTAGGTGGCGCTAGACGCTATATTCGCAATTAACTTAATCGTAATAATTACGCGCCGCGCACGCAAATTGAATTAATCACTTCTTGCAACTTGCAGCAGCGATGGTGGCGGCGGTCGGCGTTCGTTTTACTGCCGGCAACAGCAACAACGGCGGAATGTGCACGATTCAAGCGTGCCAAACCAAATAACCAATAAACTTCCACAGAAAAAGGTTTACATCGGCTGAAACTGAAACCGGCGACCGGTGACTTTTACGAGCAACTTTAACCTTTTCACTCGCACGTCGGCGTCGTGCATGTCATGCTCTGCGTTCGCGTACATTTTGCATTGCGATCTTGCGATCTTTGCTAATCCACTTTCCCTTTTAATCACTCTATCGCTTCGAGTAAAGTTCGACGATGCATGGAATGGGTTTGTGTGACATTTTCTCGTTTTTCTTTGGTTGATACGTTCTAGAAATGTCGATTTATTGAGAAAATGTTAAACTTTGGAAATTACCTTATCTGATGGTACTGCGTAGCGTAGATGGAACTAGAATGTGAAACAACACATGCTTTAGAGGAATGTGATTCTGATTTCTCTGAAATAAAAGATGCTTGAACGGAATGAATTTTATGGATACTATCTCAATCAGAGCCGGCAAAAAATGCTTGAACTGGCTTATTTTATGACTAAATAATTGCGATAAATCCCTCCTTAAGTAGAATAAAATTTGAAAGGCCATACATACTTCGGAGGAATCAGAAGCACCAAAAATACTCGATTTGGATGATCTTCGATCTTAAAAAGTATGATAAGTCCCCCAATAACTATAACAAAATACTGAAGTGTATGCTCTGAGAGGAGTCAGAACCACCAAAACATGCTTTGAGGAACTTATCGTAGGGTTGAACCCAGTAATTACAGGACGACACATGGTTCTTTGGAAAATTGAACACCTTTATTATGATTATATTACATTACCACGAAAACTAAAAGACCCGAAGATAATATTTGTAACATGGGGGCAGCCAAAGAAGCAACCTCCGTTATAGATTGCTGAAGTTGAGTCTAATAACATCAGTATCGTCGAGACCGATAAATAGGTCTAAAGACTCCACTTTTCCTCACTTTTCTCTGATCTCTACGAGTATAAAGTATGACCAATCTAATCATGGTGAAATTTGCACTTTTTCGTTTCATTTCTAAAATGTGATATTACTATAACTAATGAAAGTTGAGTCCAATAACTTCAATGACAAAAACTTCTTGCTATTACATATGTAAAAAAATATTTAAATTAGTTGCTGTTATTGGAACCTAGGCAACTTCATGTACATTCATTCAATATCATCTTCTCAAAACATTAAACTTCTCAGACTCTTAACAAAATGAAAACGTTTGAAGAAGTTAAAGTTTAGAATTCACGTCACGTTCTCTACTTATTAATGTATTTAATTAAAATCAGCTCTTGAAGCTGATTAAGCATGGTTAATAGATGAATAGCCGCGCATAAATGAATAAATCTTTCATTGCACTCAAATAAATCATTTCGCCACAAGAACAGGCAACGCGTAAACAAATCGCCATCGTATAGATACGCATAGATCATATGCGATCGCCCACGCGTGTGCGCGACGCCGAGATGCAAAATTGGCGAACGGTGACCGGCGCGCAGTTGACGCACAATTGTTGCTAATGCACCGATTTGTCGGCATTAATAATCGCGCATATTCGGAGGCAATTTGTACGACAAAACGGCACGCTACGCCGTGCGTTTGCGATTGTTGTGCGAAAGGCAGCGCTATAATTAATAATTCGCCTTGATCTATAAACACTTACGGCGGCGACATCGACCAAACGGCTCGAATATCAGCAGCGCAAACGTGCCGCCGCCGTAAATTATGCACGGCTGCGCTGTAATTAATTCACCTTGTTTACGTGCACCTTCCACATGATCAACATTTTCATTTGAAGCGCGCTGAATACGGAGTGAAAAGAACGTCGCATAATTAGTAACTATATCGCAAACGTGTAAGTTTAACTCTGTTAATTATAGATTAAGTGCTTTTATTCGGATTTCTATAGCGCTTATTAACTTGTACTGCCATCTATTGTGTTTAAGTATAGGCAACTCAAATAGCAGTGTATAAAACAGGTTTCATAATATTCAAATGTAGAAAATATGAATGTCATTGAAGACAACAAATTTAACATCTTTATCTGTACTAATAATTAATAACACATGAACCTTCAGGAGATTAACTGTCTACACTATAAATAAATCAAACACGTTGAATAAAACCCTTTTTTTGCACATCGAAATGAATTATACGATTGCGCGCTGGACTCACAATAAGCCGATTCGTTTAAATTCCTCCTCGCGCACTGGCTTAAATTAATTATTTACAAAAAGTTTGTTTTATGCGAAGGCCCGCTGGTCGCCGTCGTAATTTAAATGCGAAAAACTGTTGTAAATCTACCAGCGGGATATTAAAGTCCGTAAAATTAGCTTCTTCTGTTAATGATGAGTCATAACATCGGCAGAAATTCTGTGCATGTTTCTTAATTATTCAGAACACTATGATGTTACGAAACAACAGAAAGTCTAAAAAAGTCTCATTGTAAATTTGCATACGTTGCTATAAGGCGAACAACACCTGGAAAATGATCGTAATGTGGGCCAATTATTTGCGGCCTGGGTTAATTAAGCCGTAATTGCGCACGACGACGTGTTGGGGCAAACGGCATGGCGATAAATTAAGCGCTTAGCTACTGCGTTTACACGCTGCTACCGGCTGGGATGGGATGCTTCTTCGCTTTTTGTGTTTTTCGCCATTCTCGTCGTCCGAGACTTTACTTAAACAAGGTGAGTTAAGCAAAATCTTCCGTGGACGAAGATGGCAGGCGTACGGCGGTAGCGATAAGCGGTTTTAGCGGAATGAGTGGAATAAGGAAATTATTTGACACCGGCATTGTTCTTCGGCTGCAACAGTGTGTGCAAAAATGCGTCGCAATGTGAATGTGAGAATGTTAAATATCTTTATACAGCTACTGTTTACGGGACTGGAATTTTCAGCAAGGCATCACGGAATCAAGCTATGCGAAATGCAAATAGTAAATCTATTTGAAACGGTAAATGTTTAAGAATTAAAATAAATAGTTCAAAATGTAGTTAAATTTTAGTTTAAAACCACTTTTTTAACGTTCTAATTTCTGAGAAAGCTTAAATGTTATCCTGGAATGCAGTAGATGTTATGTATCCTCCATTCAGAGGTTTGAAGTTCGCAGGAAATCGATAGAACAATTCTAAGTAGTCACGATGACATTCAACAAATATTCAAACACAAGTTGGTAGAATGTTGCACGCTATATTTTAGATCTTCCTGTAATCTTTAACAATGTATAATTGTTTCACAAGAGGCGTGCACTAATTGTTCGCCATGAATTTGAATGATTTTTTGATCTCGTGTAACACATATGTTGAAGGAATTTCTGCTTTAGAAGCGCCTCACTTAAGATTGCTCTTAAAGCAACTAATTTGGGATCAAATGTAGAATCAAAAGCGCGAATAATCCCCCATTACCAGATGTTTTCAAAATATGTACAAAAAATCATTCAAATCCAAGGAGGACAATTCGTTGTCTACTTTATAATAACGAATACTTCATATTCTTAGTTAATTATCATGGTTGATGACAAGACTGAGAAGCTTCATCCTGAAACTCTTAAGATATGAAAGACAATGAATTCAATTATGCACTGACAACGAACAAGCATCCAGAACGACAACGTCGACAACGATGACGCTGTGCCTGTGCTGGCACGTCGACATGTCGCCTGCACTCGTACTTGTTACAGACGGCCTCAAGACGTACTTTTATGCGCTTTATGCACTTATTATTATTATGGTCGCGGGCCACTCGTGGCAATTCGCCGTGCCGCTCTCGCAAACCGGAATGGAATGAATTACATAATGTTTTTTACATTGTGTCGGCGTTCGTCGTCGCTCTGCACTCGCATGAACTCGCTGCTGCGGTAGAAAAAAGCGATTGTCGCGATCTGCAAGATGCACCAGCCCCACACATGGACATGAGCATTACCAAAACGGAAAAATCCTCGATTTTTATGCGCTTTAATTCAATTTCATGCGCATACTGCCGCGCCGGCGTACAAAAAGTTTGTACAATCAGCTTTGCTATAAATGGTGTTTGATTGATCGTTCATGGCTTTGTGCTCGCGCCCGAAAAAAAGTCGGGTGGTTAGGTTGAATTGGATATTCATGGATATGCAAGGAAGGGCAAATGCGAAATCCAATTTTGCGTGCATGGATGATAAATTGCATTTTAAATGTTTTACCTTCATAATCACATTGTGTGGATTTTAGGTTTCATGTGTTTGATACTGATAAACTGATATTAAAATTGAAAATTTACGTTTTTTCAACTTTATTATAGTTATAATTTCTTAGAGACTCTTTAATCAACTAAAATTAATTAAATTGTGTCTATTTAAACTGCAAGTATGTAATTCTGAAATGAATATGCACTTTTTATATGCTTCTATGTGTATTATTAAAAAAAATAAGAAGAAAATTTAATGAGTAATGCACTTTCTGTCTACTGTTACATATTTTTACTTTGTTAAAGTAGCAGTCATTTCTAAAATTATGAAAATAAAAATTAGATGGTTTGGTGGAGGCGCCGGGAGGCTAAAACCCAAGATTCACACCTGTTATATTTAAAATCATATAAAACATAAAATTTAAAGACTCTGTTTATATTTACGACGAAATATGACTTTACATAACACGCCGGCGAAATAACATAACGCGGATGCTGATGCAAGGCCATTATTTTCCGATAATCGCGCGTGATAACTGCGATATAAACGTATTGGCACGCGAAGTCGTTGAGCACATAACAATGCAATATTTACTTATATGCCGGCATATTTTATGTCTTCTTTACTCGTTTCTGCGGCGAGAAGCGCTCGAACTTTACGTAAGCTTATAACATCGCCAGATCGCCCATGAAATATAATAATCTGCGCGCGGACAGGCCGCATCGACAGCACCGATATTGACCGTGAAAAATTGCGCGCAATTTATAACCGCACCACTGATATTGGATATTATATGCTCGCCGGCATTGTTTTGCATTTTCCTCGCGTACTCCTTGCGTTTTCTTGCGTCTGTGTAGCACACTGAACAATGTGAACTTTGTGACACAGTGTGAATGTGTGTTCATGCGGGCAGAGGAAAAGAGCTATGGGCATGTTAATATTATTATTGGCGGGCGTTTAAAGCAAAGCAAGGCAGCCAAAGCAAGGTAACCCGGAGATCATGTCGGTAAGATAGGCAGATAGATGTAAATGCATGTTATGTAAGGTGTAAGTATAGCATGCTGCTGCGTGCTCAGTGCATTTCACATGCGTACAACGCAGAGGAAAAATGCAAAAATGGGGATTTAATTTACAGCTTAATTTCGTTTGATCTTCGTTTAACCGCGACCGCAACCTTCAATTTTTTTCATTTACGAATATCAACAATAATTTGGGTTTATTATTATATTTTACAACGGTTTCTTTTCCATCATTATAACATGTATAAACTTTCTAATGTTACTTTCTTCTGAAGATTTTCGTGATTTTCTTTAGTTTCTGGCTAATTTAGAATATGTATCAAATACTTGAAGAATGAGCTTATTAGGAGCAATTTCAAATTGAATATAGTCAAAGTTCAATTTTACGCTTTTCAAGGTACAACAATATGTTTTTTTTTGTATTTTTTTGACATTAACGTACTTTATAGGAAACTGCACATATTAAAATGAAAATTTCCACTCAAATTAAGTTAATTTACTATACAATGGAATTATTTTTAAATTTTGATAGGCAATTTAAAAATAAATTGATATATGTCAATTTCAAATTGAATACATCAGGCACTATTAGAAATCATTTTGACTTGGTTGAAATTATTTAAGAAGATGGTTTTTCTGGTCAGCGACTAGCTGTATTCGTCAGCATAAAAAACACTTTTCTATATTATTTATAGATATTTCTGTATAACATTGATATTTCCTTTTATTATCTTTGAAATGATATCAATTTCAATAGGTTAGTCCCATGGGATCATTCCCAGAAAACACCAGAACATTAAAGAAGTATGCAGTAAGCTAAATATATTTAATTATTCATAGCAAGCAAACATATTTTTCGGTGCCTATGATTATTACATACTAATTACTTACTAATTAATAAATAGATATTCGCAGTTTATTCTGAGACCTAAAATTTATTTTTAATCTTATACGCCTTCAAAGTGTCAAAAACCTGTGCCATGAATGTCAATCTGACAAATTTCCACAGATTTCATGTTCAATTTATAAACATCATTACATTACCTTTTAATTACATATGAAACGAAACCAATTTCAATAGATTAATCCTACGGGAACATGAAATATTCCCGCAAAACCCCAGGATTGTCAGAAAATTATGAAAGTGTTGAGTAAATATTTGATAATAATTTCTCGATATGCTACTCGATCTGTAAAAACAAAGAACAAAGATTTTTTACAAAAAATGATTATCATAAACTACAAACAATTTATAATTAATTTGATTAAAGATAATTAGTATACGCGTTGTTTTAACAAGCAACACAACAAGTAAAATTATTTTTCGATGAGTGTCGGGTTGCCGTTCCGTTCCGCCCCACACACAATCAACAATAAACGCGAGGAAACGCATTGTTCCAAAGTGAAAACACAAAATGTTGATTAATTAATAATTAATTTGAAACATGACAATGGATGCGTAACGCGTTTACCACAAGCCGAGGCTAATCTGCTTGGTTTTTTTGCGCCTTGTTTACGCGCCTGCTGTTGCCCTTTCGTACGCTGCATTACATTACAAAAAGATACATAATTTAATCGTAACTGCTGTATAATTATTGTAATTATGCTAATTGGGTTAATGCCGATCTATCGTAGATCTACACTTTCAACCGCTGATCCAATCAACGTTTGCCCCAACGTACCCGAATCGAAAGCGAATGAAAAACGGAATACAGAATAATAATATAAAAAAATGAACATGGTGAAAGCGGTTGAAGACGGCGAATTATACAACGTGTTGTTACGTCGTTAGGCGGCGAGTAATTCTAACCTTAATTCTAATTCTTCGTGAATGGCGCAGCAGGAAGAAGTGGAACGATGATGCGCACGGCGGTGAGCTTTAATGAGCTACATCCTCAACTACTTGTTTATTTATTAGCATATACAATGCGCAATACGCGCTGGTTGCATTATTCTATTTTTTTTAGTAATACCTGGAGGGCTCCGCTCGAGCGTATGCCGTTTAGGGAATTAAATAGCGTGAGCGGCGTTTCAGTTTGGTTACGTTTCTCAGTAGAAAATGGGCGATCAGTGAATGAGTGGAATTAGTTATGATAATTTCATTGGCTAAAGCTGCAATTATTGTTGTTGGATGTTGTTCAAGTAACCGTTAGTTGTAAGTGTTCTACACAATTTTATTTTTGGTTAAGAGGACCTTACCCGGACTGTAACAACTAACAGCAAAGAGTGGAACTAAAATGTGAAATTCAAACTTTGTTATAAAGTATTTCCTAATCTACATTTCATAGAATGCCCATTCTGGTGCAGATCGATTCCTCATTAAATATAGTTTCGTCTTTTTTCATATTCCCCGCATTGTTAGGATTATAAATCATGTACCAATCGATTCAGCGTGAAAATATCTTGAAACCCCTAGACACTTGTGTCTAATAACGGCGAAGATTTCACTGACAGAAAAATTACTTGAAATTACTTCTTCTAAAATTTCACTTTTATTTATATTTACTTTCCTCTAATATAAACAAATCATATACCATTCGACTCAGAATGAAATTTTCCAGAGTTATCAGCGACAGTTTTTGCATTACATGTTTAGATATAATGTTATATACAATTGTAACTTCCTCTAATAACGTCAACATTACCAATTTTAAGAATGACTTGTCCTAAATATTCCATGTTTGTCCATATTTCCTTTATTTCTAAAAGTATAAATTATGCATCAATCGATTCGGTATGAAAATTGCTTTAAAGTCATGGGATAGTGTTTCTTTTGATTACTTAGAATCGATGTTAGAATTCATAAAATGACCTGAAATGACTTTTTCTAAAGATCACACTTTTATTTACATTTGCCTCTATTTCTATGTATACAAATCATATATTAATCAATTCAGAATTAAATTTTTCACTAACTATGGAAACAGACATTCCGATTAATTGTCAAGAGTAAATGAATTAGATTGTTGAATTTGCGTCCATTTATAAAGTTTTTTTGTGCTTCCAAACCCCTTGACATTTGGGGTTTGGAAGCGAATCGAATTATATTCGCGTAGGGTCCTCTTAATTCTGAAATTAATAAAATTTATTCTGTAAAGTAACTTTTAAAAATAGATAGAACTATTTTGAAACATTTTTGAATGACTTTTGAAAAGGACCCTCACGAAACGATGTAATTATTGTTATGAGGTAATATTAAAATATACTGCTTCTACCAAATGTTCATTTTATGTTAAAATAAAGCGAAATTTAGTAATTTCAAAGCAAATTTTATTAAATATACCCTTCTCGCTAAAAGTACGTAAATAAAAGGAAATTGTGGATAAAACGAACATAAACTTTCCTAATTTATAGATAATTTTATTAAAAAAAAAGCAATATAACTGAATATGTTTGCAATAAAATCCCAAATACAATATATAAAATTAAAACAGTAATTACCAAATTGATTACTTCGCCGAAACAACGTATAAACCCACTCTGAAATTATCAATAAATGTTCGATAAATTGAAAGGTTTATGCGCAAATTAATTACGTTTTACGGCTTTTATGACCGTAATCAGATCTAGCAGATAACCAGATAAACACAGCACGAGCGGGGTAGAGACAGAAGTGCCAATAACAAACGACGGCCGCAAAACGCATTTAAATAATAAAGAAATGTTTGCACGCGCCGGTGGATAATGAAATAATTCGCATTCGATGATAATTTCGCGGCGGCAACGCAAGAGGTCGCCGCCATGGATATATTAATTAATTCGTTAATTTATATGCTAATGCGCGCCCACATCCCACGGCCCGGCATGGCGGTTTGTCCTCGTGTACGATTTGCATTTGAATTGAATCGAACAAATTTGCCTTTGATTTTCATCTATATCAAACGACATTTCGTTGGATGTACTTTGCTTGAAAAGCTATAGAGCTGTAAAACAAATATGATGTGAAATACTTAGTAGGTTTTGGTGATGCGTGTGATGTTGTGGGGTGTGGTGGGAAGAAT
This sequence comes from Weissflogia rhopalogaster, assembly GCA_019419845.2. Lineage (NCBI taxonomy): Eukaryota > Metazoa > Arthropoda > Insecta > Coleoptera > Staphylinidae > Weissflogia > Weissflogia rhopalogaster. The sequence goes on from WSZQ02077839.1 coordinate 23,332, forward strand.
GGTTATTAAAAATGTGCAAAGGTGCCAAAAGAAGTCGTATAAATAGGCAGAAAACGGCGTCGGACATGGCGCGCCCGCTGGGCCATTAATAAACAAATCTTCCATCGGCCCACGTAAGCCCGGTATAAGTATGACAATATCTCTGTAGCCGATCGCAGGCCGCTGCCAAATGGCCATTATTCTTCCTGGAGTGGCAATTCGAGTGTGTGCACCTTGCATAATGGTCGATGTGTTACATCTTATTATTTGTGCGTGTTCATTGGAGACAAGGTAGTTAAAGTTACAAATTTTAGTGAATCCATTCAGGTTAGATAGTTTTTGGAATAAATTTCGTTGATTAATAATAGGTGATTTTAACGTAAATAAAGACGATGACAAACTTTTATTTGATTTTAAGCAATTAAAATGAATAAAAATTAATGTATATATTTTAATGGCTATCACCTAAGGTTTTTGCGGCGTGTTTGTACATTTATTTGTATGTTTTACAATTTGTGTTTTTTTTTTGTTGTATAGTAGTTGTGTAGTAGTAGTTAAGTGTTGAATGTTGAGTGTTGAATGTTGAGGGTAGAATGTTGGGTGTTGAATGTTTTAGTGTTGTAAGTGTTTTGTGAACTTCTTCGAAGTTCTTTAATGAATTTTAATGAAACGAAAATATTGTAATATACTTTCTTTTAATACCAGCTAGTCTTACAAAGTTTCACATAACTTTCTCATGAATTGTTGTAAGAAACGTATTACATAATTACAAGATGTAAAAATACGACATAACTGACAAACATTTAATTACAAACCCATGTTTTAATTTATCTTCGAAGATCTTGATGAGATCTATACAGGCCGATTGAATCGAATCGTTCCCAATACTTTTGCAGAGCGTTTTTAATTTAAGAAGCGAAGATTGAAGAGCCCGTAACTAATATCTGTTAATTGTGTAATTACCGCTGTCCCCAGAGCGCACAGTTTTTCGGTGCGCAATCAAGACGAGCGCGGAATCGAAGAGATAAATGTCTTAATAACCGAGATGGCCTATCTGGGACCGCGTGCGAGCTTTGTGAGTTATTAATTGGTAGCCCGTTTTGCTGCACTATTTCGGGAACACCCGAGGAGCGGGAGCAGACGGCGACCGGGAGAAATTCTTCGGCTTTCGGTAGCCGCGCTGCTCCGGCCGATTGCATCGCGCGATGGACTAATGAGAAGGACGGTCATTAACAGCGGCGTAATGAAGGGCCGTACCCGTAGAGAATTATTGGTTAATAAATATCTTCATTTCGTGATGCCGGACGACATTCCACAAGTGCTTTAAATTTTGCTGCCAAGCTGCAAAAAATGATCATAAATGTCTTCGGCAAGAGTTTGACACTAAAAATGTCTAGAAGATGACTATCTAAACCAAGGATGCCTTGCAGGTGGAGTTTCAGGTAGATGAAAGCCAAATTACTCATAAACAATCATTTAGAGTCGAAATGTCACAAAATTGTCGATCAGTACTGATGATGCAGAAATGTTTAACAGAGCCGTATTCGTAGGTCTGCGCTGCTCTTTTTAGGTGCAAGTTGAAGATGGACACACAGTATTATGTCATTCGTTGATTTATCACCATTGGGTCGGCACTGTTACCTCTTACCTCTTCCGAGCACATCCTCGCGGCATGTTTATCTTCATATAAACCAAACAATAAAATAACTAACTAACTGTTCGTTGACCCGATGCGTCTTTCGCTCGGATGGTGCACACAGCATACGCAAGCAGGCACACTGTGTTGGGGAAGAGGATCTCGAATACCGAAAATAAATCGTCTTGTCCTTCTTCAACACCAATGGTCGTGGAATCTTCGCGTCTGCTTCGCCGGACAATGATAAATCAGGTACGCAACGGATGCGTTTGTGCGTGATGCTCGGTCACGTATTTATCTTATTACGTTTCGCTTACTTTTCCTACCGAACACTCCGGCAACTGCTGAAGAAGCGAACGTGTTCATTCTCCGCTTGCGATTCTTCATCTCTAACTCTCCGTCTTGTCCCAGGTTCGTGTTAGGGATTGATGTTAGTTTCTTTTTTTGTGAATCTCCCGGTATGTATAAATTCTATGGATGGCTGAATGTGTAGATATGTATGTGTGTATGTGTGTTTGCTCACACATCTAGTCCTACGTGTACTCATTGCTATGCAGGGCAGGAATGGTTTCGTTTAGTTCACCGTGCAAGATGCACGAATTTCATTCATTCATTCATCGCTCCCCGACACTGGAAATAAAATTGCCAGGAGTTGGGAGGATTTATGATCGGATTCCCGCCTAGCTACTGCTGCCTCTGCAACTCGCAGGAATAGCACACGTTGGTGGATCCGATGCAGAATGTAGATTGCGGAGGCATTGAACGCATCAAAACATCAAACAGCGCATTGTTGGCGCGATGTCGAGATGCACGACGTGCGATCGAATCTTTTATTTGGTATGGCCGCAGAATTAACTGCTTCGCGATTGGTAAATCGTGGCAATTTCCCATGCCCGATGTCAGAAATATCCAGCCAATAGTGCGACGGGTGTTTATTTTCGGCTCCATTGAATGTGCCCCATTCATTCTATTTCGATTTCTTCGAGCTTCCCATTCACTGTCTAAGAACGACCAAAGAAATGGTACGCTCGTGGCGCTTATTTTGCATACTTTATCTTCCCCGACTAACATTTGGCGGCGTGGTGGTAAAACAAAGTCGACCGTCGAGAGCTGATTGACTCTCTCCTAGTGTCTCATGCAAATGCGCTTATTTGTCTTGTTACGGGCACGTAGGACGACATTTCGTTTCTCTGAGATCCACCGTATCGCGCTGTATTCGCTTGTAATTTACAATTTCTGTTAAACTCCTGTATTCCTGGGGATAGATCTAATCGGATTTGCTGCTTTGTTGGACCTACCGTAGCACCCCGGGGAAAATTGATCCTGCTTCTTTCAGGGTCTCCAAAATTTGTCAAATGGTACGAGTGTGTTTGAAGATTAGAATATTACAATGATGTCAACCGCATAGTAGTAATGTCGTGCATATACATCACGTCAGTTGGCACAAAGCTGACTGAATACAAATTATGTTAATCAAATCACTATGTCAGACTTCATCATCGCCTACAGCAATATTCTGCACATGGCATCGAATAACCACTCAACGGATCTAGTAAGCTGTCAGTAAAACGCACAAATTGACCTGGAAATGGGTTAGCAATCATTTTTTAGAAACATCGGACACAAAACGACTCTTAGCACCTTATCTTCCGATGAACATCTGCCCGCCTTTATCTCAATGATGTTCGTTAATTATATCGACCTGCATCCACTACCTGGTTCTGCTACCTGTTTCACAAAATTCTGAAGGACCTCGAGTGGAAATTAATTGACTCTTGGAACAACAAACTTGCATTAAACAAACGACCCCCACAGAAACATGGTCGTGCCCTTCGGTCACGTCGCCCTCAAGTTCTATTCAATTTCGGTTGTTCCGGTAGTTATCTCAAACTCGGCTGCACTTCACTTCGCACAATGTTGGAACTGTCTCATGTCTGCATATCAAACTTCACGACGCACACGCAAACGGGCCGGAGTGTTGCCGAGTCATTCCGCACCCGTGTGCAGCGTCATGCGAGAGCGAGCCAATTTCAATTATATCGTGATGCATGAAATTGCAATTTCGCGTATCTCATTGCTGGCGGACGGTTGGCTCAAAGCCGATCGACCAAGCTGCCCGACTCGTGTCGAATTTCATTAGCTCGTTTTCAATTACGCCATTATCGGAAGCTGCGCGACATTCATTACATTTCCAGGCATTATTATAATCTCTTCGTTTGAAATATCGAAAAAATGTCGTACTACCGAGAAGTCCTCTCTAGTCGTATCATATTCGAAGGCAGGGAATAATTTGAACCCTTTTCAAACCTTTGCATATCCATTCAAATCCCAAGTTTATTACAGATCTACAAGTTTAGCATGTCATAACATCTGCTGCATCCAGGAAAATTTCAGTTTCAACTTCATTCTATTTGTCCATCCTCTTATTTACCCCCGTATGCTAGTATTAAGCCCGAAAGCGAAACGTACAAATAAAACGCGTACATTTTGTAATTTCATGAAAGGCAGGTTCCAGGTTCCGCTGGTGCTCATGTTTCATTTAGCACATGCACGAAGCATTCCGTGCTGCAACATGTGGCACGAGGTTTGCCGCCACCCTTTCACGGTGCCCTGAACGCCGAGCTGTTCCGCACACAGCGACAGTTATTAATATTTTTTATGCAAATTGCACGGCCCGGGGGACGACAAACATCAGGATCGACATGCACATCCACACCGTCTTTTGACACTTCATTTAAATACAGCGCCAAATGCGACGTGGGGGCGATTTTGGGAAATGTCTGCGAAAACGTGCGCGCGAATTTCGCACGGCTGCTGCCGCTGCCACCAACCACAGCCACGGCAAACGCTACCGTATTTTGATGAAGGCGAAATTGAGAGTTTAGCAGGCGACTAATTATAATAACATGCCAACGAAATGCTAACACAGGCGTGTAGCAGCACCGCGGGGAAGCCAACAGGGCTGCCAAACCTTATCCCACCGAACCCACAGTAGGCAATCTCTTATCAATTCAATTGGCATGCGATCTGGTAACCAAAGATTGGAACAGTCAGCGGCAGAAGCAACAGCTGCGGTGAGTGCCAACACTTTGCGATAATTAATTTCGTTAATTTACTGAATTTCAACATCGCGTTTTGGCGCAAATTACTATAACATGCTATTGTAATAGAATTATCGCCATTTGTCCGCAATTAACTGTTTTGAGAAGGTTCTTACGTGGTTAGTGGGTGGTTACGGCTTAATTATGTGAGATTTTGAGGCATTTGCACACGAAATGTGTGTGTGTTTTTGCACGAATTACACGAATCTTGGCACGGTATTCTTCGCCACCGCGAACTTGTTTATTCCGGCACTGGCGAAATTTATGATATTGAAACGTTTGAATGCGCGCGCCAGCAAATACCACAAAGCACTCTAAGTGCCTTCGTGCCAAAGGTGGCCCCTCAAACGCGGCTGCAGGGTGCTAACTAAATCTAGGTTTCGCCAAAACGTGCGCCAAAAAAGAAGCGCGAATTTACTATTGGTGCACAACTTCTGCTCTATTTCCTCGCCCGGCGCGGTGTCTTTACCCTCAGGCTCCTGGACTTTTGTTTGGTTTTATTTATTTCCTGTTCCAATATATCCAACTTCGTGTAAATTGATTTCAAAGATTTCAAACTTATGCGTGCACGGAACTGGATCAATAACTGAGTTTGATTCTTATCGGTGCAATAATCATAATCGTAAAATCCAAACTTGGACATTTACTAGTTTATCGATTAATCTTTAGGGTACACATGTTTGTTGAAGTCTATAAAGATATTTGGAAATCTTTAATTACACTGATTCTGACGAGTTTTATTCAGTTTTTGAATTAATCTAATTTTTATGAGTTTAATTCAAGTTCCTCAAGAAAATTTATTAAAATCATAAATACCAGGAACATGTTCTGAATTCTTCCGTTTGTAAACAAAAATATTAAACAAAAACAAGATTATGAGGCTTATGATTTTCTTATATTTGTAGTTATGCGAAATTCCTAAGCAGGATCTCGAAAATTCGTCGCAGGAAGGTATAAAAGATATAAATCTGATAGCAGACGAAATGCAAATGTAAATACTTCGAAAGCGTTTTATGCTCCCTGATGGTATGTTGGCCTCCCCGGTGCTCGAGGTCCTCTGTGTACCAATTCTGCCTTGCCGACGTCCTTCGAGCACTCTCGCACACCCGGTAAAAACGATTTTATGCCTTTCCTATAGAAAAGCGCGTCTTTGTTCCCGACGGTCCCCGACGAAGGCACAGTCCAAACCCGTGGATCTACGTCGCAAATCCTACGGATCGAGTATTCAAGCACATACCTATTCCATTCGTAGATTTTCCATTGTTATATTAACGTTTTACTCCTTCCCCACTACCCACTCGCCGCTCCAAATTCCCCCCTGCCACGGAAGAATACTCGCTGGAAAACTACACATAAAAGCAAATACGAGGGTTGAGCGCCGACGAAAATTCCATCTCATATCTCGATTTCCACCACACAGCACCAGCCAGTTTCTGCTGTTTTTGCGTATATCGGTAAATGTTACATTTTGCAAGGGGACCGGTGACAAACGGACATCGCGCATAAATATAATCTCGAGGAAAACGCCACATTCCGGGGATGACCCTAAGTCCACGTAAATAGACCAGGCGGTGCAAGATTTTTACAGGATTTTACGGCCTATGGCCCACCGGGTTTCTTTTATGTCTCGTCTCATCAATGGCCGGCGTTCACACATTTGCTCCAAAGTGGGGAATTTTGGGGAGCTTTTTTTATTGCTGATGCTGCACATGCGTAAATAACAGTAAAATTTAAGTAGGTTTCGCCTGGTTTTACTTAAAAATCAATTTTAACGGTTCCGCCATCGTGCCGGAGGTATAATTGATGTGGAACTGGGAGCAATAACAATTTTTCCAACTGCCGGGAGGTCGTGCGTTCGACTGCGCTTCGCTTTGTCAATTCTGACTAATGGTCAAACGCTGGATTAAGCGATAAGGGATTCTATTAAGACAACCCCTGTGCGTCGGCCTCCGAATGGGGTCCCAGCGACATTTCAAAGAACGTCTCCTCGTTTAATTCGATTTATCAAATTTATCAAAACGACTGGCAGACGATGTCGTTTTTCGAAAAGGTCGGAAGGCTTTCGGTTGAGCTACGGAAGCAGGGACCTGAGCACCTATCAAGCACATGTCATTAGGCACGAAAATGAATTTCACGTGAACGTTCCTCACTAAATTGCTTTCAATTTGGGTCCAAGTAAGAAGTTGAGATAAAGCCCCCTCTATATTATTTATGTGCAATTGTCGTGAAATTACTTGTTTTTATAAAGTGATAACTCTAGAAATAAGACGGAAATTGAAACTATATACTTCAAAGAAGAGCAATGAAATATCAAAATCAAAATCTTCAAGAAACTAAAGTTAACTGGTAGCAAATGATACTTGTACCCGAATTAAGAATCAAGTTAATCCACCAGAAAATGACTATAGTCTTTCTCTCTCTCTCTTCTGCACCCCTTTGAAATTTGTTTTTAATGTCTACGGGGAATGAGCAGAGATTGCATTATGGTTTCTCCCCACATCTTTACACGAACTGATGGCTCAAAGGCTCGAGGCGAAACAGGAATTCTGACAATTGTCCTTAACATTCTTCCAGTACCTCTGGTTCTGCTATAAAGTCGAAGAAACCTCAATGGAATGATAGGCAATCAGATGAGATGAGAGGGTGCCTTCAAGTAACTTTCAAGTGGCAATTACGTAATCCAGACCGCAAGATAAGGAATATACTTTCCCTATCCCCAAATATAGCCTTCTCTAGATCCATCATTTTGGGGTAATTATATTTTGTGCTTTTTGGATCGAAAATTGCGTCTGGGCGTTGATATTGGCGATAATAATCAGATTACTTCAACACCTTTCTTCGCTCCCCCAATATGAAAAGCTACGAAAAGGGAAACTCATGATTGCCTCCCAAAACTTTCACAAAAGTTGTCCGTTTTTGTTCACCTTTCCACTTTTCTTCGCACCTACAGACACTCGTGTTCCCTATCGTCTTAGGGGTGGTCAAACCTGTCTACCAGATGAAATCCATTCGCGCTGGGGAGGAACAGAGGGATAGAAAATTGCCAAACTTTAATTGGTTCAGGGGTGTGAGGTGTTACCGGATTCAAAGCGATCGGCCCGATCTCCAGCTTTCCCGGAGTGGGTCCCAGAGGTCCTCCAACAACAAACTACTTTCATAACTACCTTTATTATACTCCCGGATTGATATTGCTCCCGGGTTTAACAGCTTCTGCCATTGTTGAAAGCACAATAACAACAATAACACTATGGAAGCAAATTCAGGTTCGCGTTTTTTTTAGATGGTTGCCCAAGCTGGGAAACCAGTGCTGACAAAACCAATAATCATACGGACGGTGGCGGTGATGAATAATATCCACGCGGTGCGTCGCGATTTCGATCAATAATTAATGAATTGCTGCTACAAATTACCGCGTAACACGTAAATTGTAATAAGTTACGAGCCCATGGGTTCGTGGGACCGTAATATGCATCATGTATCAATGCGAATCGCACAAAAGCAGCGATTGGCTCGTAAGCCAGGCTGCATGCTTCGTTTGGGCTCGTTTATAATAATAAACTCGTGATATGTAGGTGTGCGAACGCATTTAAGGGTCGTTGGACAGAGCCGCACGGGCTCGACTACAACGATCGACGTTCGACATTCCGACAGCGGCGCGCGATTTATGTCGCCAACAGTGCGACATCCTGGCGCCGCTTGCTTTACTTTTAATTATGGTACCTACACGTAGAAATACGAGTAAAATATAACGATCGTAAATAATAATAGAACCAAAGCCATTTGGGTTTAATCTGAATGAGAGCATTTATGTTAGTGGATTAAATTAATACATTCTTACCATTCGTACTTGTGCAGTACATATACTGAAATAGTTCCTGTTAACAGGATTTTTGACCATTTTGAATCCTTTTGCCAAAAAAAAAAAATCTAAGTTATGTCACAAATTTACTAATTTACTACTAAAATATATACATTATTATTTTTATTCTTATTCATCCTATTCAGTTTTAAAATACCGTGTTAAACTTTGAAATATTGCGCGCTGAATTAAATAGTGATACAGTTAATTAAAGATAAGTCTAATCTTTGTTGTTTATCGCTTGACAATGTGAAACAGATTTGTAAATATTAGAGTTATGCACAATCAAATCGTTTGGTAAACAATCGAAATGATTGTAACAATGAACAAAGAAGGGTAATTTAAGAACAATATGAAATAGCTTTACATTAATCTTTTTAAAGTTATTGTTTCACTTCACACTCTCAAAGGCTCCAGGTGATACATAGATAAGCCTTATCAGCAATATAAATATAATTTTATTATTAGCTCTTGCTCTCTTTTAAAGTAACCTGTTAAACTTTAAAATAATGTAGACAAAATTACATAGTTTGCATAGTTTTGCAGTTAATTAATAAGGAGATCAATCTTTGTTGTGATGGCTTTGGTATTGGCTGGCTCCTGCGGTAAATACAGTGAAACTTGCCATATACGAAAAGTCACGGAGCTAACCTGTTTTCCGTTGGAGACAGATTTCCGCATAGGATAAGTGATTTGCAATATAGCATCGGGGCTGGCTTTTTGTAAGAAGTCCGGAAGGGAAAAAGTAAAAAAAAAGTATATTTATTTGTACGTGTTGCGATAAAATCGGCGAAAAAGATACGGTGGGGTATGCTGTATAGTGTCCCCAGATATACCCAAAATTGGAAGTTCCATGGAGGTAAAGGTAAAGTAAAGTTAAGATGATCCTGGATGAGAAAGTATAACTGCTTCACTTTCGAAAAAACAAGGAACATAGCTATACTAATCTGAACTTACCTGACCCCCTTGAGACTAAAATTGTTATTTGTTTGATGTTTGTTTGAAATTTGAAATTACATCGATATTTAACCAAGCTTTATGGTTTATGGCAAGCAAGTACTAGTAATGTACTTTAGTACATTGTCCACCACCACCCCAATTCCAAGCTATTTTACACAGGTAAGAACTTCCACAGCCTTCGTTTGTCATTATTATTTGACAATCATGAGATGAATTTCATAATTGAATGTTTATATATTGATCGTTGGACAGAGTGAAACTTCAAATGGAAAAGAAGAAAGAACTATAACTTTAATATTAAATGTATCAAAAAACTTAAATGAGTCCTACAATACGTTACTTACAACAAATGAAACAATGAACAAAGAGATGTAATTTGAGTGCAATGCGAAATAATAAATTCAAATCACCTATTGTCGGAGTTTTTCATAATTCTTTTTCGCTGTGCAAGTCTCCACACGTCGCGCATCCAACCATTCAGTGGCTGCAACGTGTGTTGCCATCCGATGATGACTACGAACTTCCCCAGCAACCAACAACACGACCATTTTTCTATTTTGTAGCTTGTTAGCTTATTGTTCGTTAGTGCTTGTTTCTCATCACACGCCATGACCGGCCGAGTGTGACCAAATTCCGTTCTACGTTATTGTTTTCCGTCATTGTTAGCTTTAATACGAAGTGACTACGGTCTTCTATTTTTTAATCATCGCCATCATCTCCAAAAACACACGCACATCCACAAATAAGCGAGGCACGGGAGAGGTCTGTAATTACGAAAAGGGGTGGGCTTCAAATTAATTCATCTCTTCTGTTATTCGTGAGAGTTTTCGGCAACAAAAAAGTGCCGGCTTTTTATTCGTCGTTTATCAGTGTTTGATGCGGGTATTTTCTTTGTGGTGCCATGGTCGGCACTCTTTTATTCTGTATCTCCAGACTGTACTTGGGTGGTGCGACAATTCAACTGTCCGAGTTAATGGATTAATTAAGCAGCGCGCCGACACTATAACCCCTAATTCTAATTCATGTTGTGTTCCGCAGCTAATCAATTTAAAGCTCGCTCCCTGAAGAGTTGCAACCCTTTTACTACGAGTATAAATAGCTGCCGGACTGATATTTATCAAAAAATGTCCTCTTTTTAGGGCGAATCCGGTATTTTATCCAGGTTTAATTGTAATTGTCTCTTCTGGGAAGCTTTCCAAAATGAGGAATGAACTAATTTCCGACGAGAACAACGAGTACAATAAAATTAAATGCAATCTTCTAACGTTGACTGTTTGAGTTTAATTTACCCGCAGATGCGCATAAATTTAATTAGGCGAAAATGTTTCAAACCGCGCCTGGTACGGAATTCATCCTGCTCGCTCCGGTTTCCGGATGTTTTCGGTGGAATTAGCGAAATCTTGGCATCGTTCTGAAATAATTGAATATTGCGTGGAAGGGCCATTCATTACGGGACGCTTCGTGGACATTTTTCACGAGTGTGAAGAATTCCCGAAGTCAGACCCAGGCATTCGGGGCATTTGTTGCAAAAAGGGGATCGGGCTAGTGGTGAAAAAAGTCCCGGTGACGCTGAAAAAGTGCTTTGTATCCATTACAGAAATGAATGCGCCCGCTTTAATTCATCGTTTCTTTGACTTAGTATTTTCGTGTCGGTGTCGGATGCCAGAGCTGCTCTTCCGGCTCTCGTATCCTTAATCCTGTATGAATTATAGATATGGCAAGTATTTCCAAGGTAGAAGAAAAAAGTGACGACGCTGCGGCGGTCGAACCAAAGATTTATCCCTTCTCTGGAAGCCTCCAAGATTTTTCCTCTGTAATACCCGAGGAGATGTTCGCAATCGCGCGCGGAAGTCCGTTTTTCTGTTATTACTTTAATCATAGGGCCCATTTGGCACGATTCATCACAACTGCACTGCTTCAATGATTTATCTTCAACATATCTAAGAAGAAGAAAAATCTTGATGGAATTTAAGGGATTTATTACTTTATGTAGAAAAAACTGCTTTACAAAATGTAAAAATAGCAAATACTACGTATTTCAGCTTGTGCCATTTTCAGTTTAATAGTTTATAATAATATAACAATTTTTCGAGTTTTTTCAATTTAAGTTTGTAGATATTTATGAATTTTATTGCTCCGCTCCTCTTTATTAACAAAAAAGTCGAATGCGATTTTGAACACACGTCGGAAATAAAGCTAAATATATTCTTATTATTCCATCATTATTTTCATAATTAGATACATTTACCGAGATTGATTTTAAGACTGAGAGAATAATCTTTTGGTATGAGAAATAAAATACATTATAATCCATTGATATTCATACACAACCTGATACAAAACCTGATACACATTTAGAATAAACAAAAATTAAAATCGTACGGTTAGGTTCTGTATAATAAGCTGTCTAAATGAGCTCGAACTGACTTTCATGATAAGATTTCTCGGGGGAACCCTCAGGTTTCGAGGACCCTTCTTCCTCCACCCATATCCAGGAAAATGTTTCTAAAAGCTCAGTATTTCTGTGTAATCAAGTGTTTGCCAACCTTTTTTGTGATAAACCCCATCTTAGCATTTCAACAATTCTTATGACCCCTCCTATGCCCATAACGGTAATTAACACTATCTGAGCCTCATTGGGGGATCCCCCCTTTTCAAATAAAATTGGAACTTAAGAGTACTAATAATTTTGGCAATAATGGAAGGTTAAGGACAAAGTTGAAAAAATTTGGCATAGTTGACAGAATCTGGTATAAAACTTGGCAAAATAAGTATGAAATTTGATTGTTTACATTGTAAAAGAAGACTGACATCGAAATCAGGGTTGTCATCGTTGGAAACAATAGCTTTCGTGGAGTAAGTTGTCATAACAGGACAAAGGGTTGTTAATTTCTCTTTGAACAATGGAATTTGAGAAATTCGAAGAAATAAGGTTTTAGGATTTATTACATCCGGAAAGATTTTTTTTTATTTTACTCTTTTTGTATTGTAAATGTTTGTAAATGTTCGGTGGATCTGCAAATACATCCAGCTCCTGGGGGTTTCGGTGCGGTGGGAATTGGAACGGTTAGCAAAGTTTGCAAAATCCCATACTGAGATCTCCACCATCGTCTGATGTCGTATGCAGATGACAAAGGACCCACGAACTCTTCCAAAATGTCCCGGCACCACTCCGTGTGTCATTCACACGCTTGCACATGCTCAGGGCGTGTGAAAAGTGGACGAAGTAGTGAAGAACATTTCGAACTAGAGGTGCGCGTCGCTCCTCTCTACGTGCTCGACGCCGCCGCTGCCGATGCGACCGGAGTTTCCAACTAGGCGACCAACTCAAACTCTCGGAACTACATGTCCCCGGATCGGGATGGGCGCGTAATTCACACGCCCCCGCGTTCTCTCTTTCTCCTTCTCTTGAGCCGACGAAAGCGAGTTTCGAAGGCGCGAGGATTGAACACTGTCGTAAACAGATCGTGTCTCTCAATAAAGCACCTCCGAGCAGTTTTTCCACGGTGTATTAAACAGGGTGTGCATCAAAATGTGGCATACACAACGAGGTCGGCGTACGCGAGGGTGGGTCCCTGGTAAAATCCGGGTCTGATCCGGCTTTAGACATTGGTGCACTGCGATTGCAAGCTCAAGCAAAGCTAGGTCTGAGTAAGTGGGGTGAACACGAAGATTTCCAGACTTTACGATCGGCTTCGAATTCGGAGATTGCACTGCATGTGAGACAAAACATGGAAAGGGTTATCGGGAATCCTCCAGGGAGGTTGACCTGAGACTGACCTTAATACCCAACACGTGAACCTAAAGTAATTAAATTGCTTTCAAGTCGTCCTATTGTTATTTTAAAGTGCTCCTAGAAGTGCTCCCCCTGTTTTTTTTTTGGATAGAGTGTTCTATCTATCTCCCCTATCCACTCTCCTACAAATGGTTTTAAGGACTCGCCCTTTTATTTCAACGGCATTATTGAAATCATTAGCATGGCTTATAAAAAAGTTGTCAATGCTTTTATCAATGTTATTAATGATTAGACCTCAAAAAGGGCTCCTAGAGGTCCCTGTGGGTAATAAAATAGAAGTACATTAACGACAAAATGAAAGCAATCGACGTTAATTGTATTTTTATTTAATTCCTTCGATTTGAATTGTGATAAGACCCGAATTTAAACAGATGACTGGCAAGTGGGTGCGGGAATAGAACGGATATGCATCTACTCATTTGAATTCTTCGTTTCTCGTTGAATTAAGCCATGGAACAAATGCGGCGTTTTAATTTAATTGTTTTAATTGATTCTCACACGAGTAGGGTGCATATTTTTCCAGCGTGCGCATTGGGTGTTCGCGATGACAATTACTCACCGTCTGGTGGACAAACAAGCCCACTTAGTAGGTAAAAATTAACATTTTTCAATACTCGAATAATTGGTTGATTTTTCGAGTGTTATGAATTATTTTTGGCTTTTTACATTCGTATTTCCACGACTAATAAGCAAAAAACCTCAGATTTCAACATTCATCATCATGATTACTAGAAAAATCATCAAACAGACTCACAGGCTCTCATTTCCTTCATTTTCATTTCTTCTAGCATGTCGCATTGTAAGAATATTTTCGTAAATAAACAGGGCAACAACAAGTTGTTTATCAGATCCTTTCTACAAAGCAAAATTGAGTTCTTGCGACGAACTTGAGACGTTTTCTACCAACTAGTCTATTTGCAACACAGCAAACAATCATCAAAGCTAGCACGCTGGGAAAAAAGGAAACTGAATCGATATTTTACGTCTAATTAATTTCCCGCTGTTGCTTTTTCGCTGGGCGCAGGCGACTTTTTGCTGTTTTTCGCGCACTGCTTTCGGGCTTTGTGCGTGGATTTACTTTATGCCTGCCTTTGCACCTGCTGTTACTATATTCATTCAAAGACAAGCACTTCTGTTTAATTTACTACAAAGCTTTTTTTCGCGTCGTGCGAATGTCGGCGTGGCGGGAATATGCAAATAACTAAGCTCACGATGAAAAGAATATTAGGAGGGAGATTAAAAGACTAGAAAATTACTCTTTGTTTGCACATGCGCTTGTTACTTTGGGTATCTGAATAGGAAAGTGGAAAATCGGTAAAAATGTTGAAAATCAAAGAAGAGGAAGAGGTACATGATAATAAGCTCGCTACTTTTCATCGTTAAATATTTAAACTGGTATAAATAGGAATACTGGTTGATGTACTTTTCATGCTATTTTTAAATTTTCTTCATTTATCAATATATTGTCGTTATTCTTATTTCAGTTATATGTATCGAATTGAACGTGGAAAGATGTGGACTATGATCATCGTAAAACTATGATTTGATCGAGTCTGAAAAATATGCCATTATTTGTGGTATAATCAGATCGATGCTGTACACATGGAAAAACGTTATTATGATATGCATCTCTTCTTGTATAAGAAATGTAAATTTAAATATGTGATAGAATATAGAAGTCTTCGTAATTATAAAATTTGTTGGTCGGAATTTGGGTGGTATACAGAAGAACCTGAAACTTTTCAAACATTTTCATAAAGGATTATTTAGCGATGTAATCTCGATATCAATTTGGGATTGACGGCGTTGCATCAAACAATTCTTGTTCTGTAAGGAGTGTTAATTTAACGATTTAATGGGATTTAGAAGTTTCCGAAAATTTCAAAATTGTTGTACAGAATTCACATGGTGGTATATGGTAATATGAGCAATTCTTCAAAAAATTTGTTAGAGGGCTATCTCGCGACGTTATTGTGATATCAATTTGGGATTGACGGAATTGTAATAAGAAACTCTTCTACCATCAAGGTTTTTAATGTAATGATATAACGAGATTTACTAGTATCCAAAAATCTCTAATTTCTTGGGCGCAATTTATTTTAGAAATTAATAGCACCACTGTCCATGAGGTCCTGGGTTCGATTGTGGATGCTTATTACAATGAATTCTTCTTCTTATCAATAGTGTTAGCCTCTAATATGACTAATTACATTGAAAAAGAAATAAAATGAGCTACATGATTTACTAAATATAATTTTACAGAGTTTAATTTAAGATATTTCTATCTTTCCATATATATATTTGAATTTGATGAAATGAATACCTTTACAATATTTTACAATTCACGATCATATATCAAATAGCCAAATTCATAAGCTATTTAGCTAAGTGTATATTTTCTCACTTATAAAACACATACACATCGCGCCGATAATTTATGAAAATTACAATTTAAATAATTCTTCCACTTGGAAACGAAGCATAGGCACAAGTTAGACCAAGTCAACGTAAAGGAGGTGCATAATTAATAAGCAGACATGTGTACACTCGATAAACTGCATGCGGCTCATTTGCATACGCAATTACTACTCGGATTGATTAATTACAGCCTTTATAACAAATATTAGTCCCACGCGCTTGCGTGCAGGCGCTCACATTGCCTATGTGCGCGAAGAAAACGTATTAAAACTCGTAAAACACAAGCGCAAAGCCGATGATCGTAAAGTGCACAACCACACAACCGTTCTCTTCGGACGTACGCCGCGCCGCAATATAATACAATCGAAAAAGTGCCTAAAGAGCGCAACATTTCGCGTTGTCCGCGCGCATTGCTTTTGTTTATTACGTGTGTTTGCATTTCGTGGCAGCGCGTGGGCCATGCGGCGACGCGTCGACCGTTGCCGGCGCTGCGAGGCACTTCGTTTCAATTACGAATTGGAATTGCATCAAACCGAAATAATGAACTGTTTAGCGCATTCGATGCATGGCGATGTTAATGTAGAAATCTATATGTAGTGGTGCGCTTCAATGACGCTGTTTTATGCAGCAAATAAATGCAAATTTTATGGTAATTACGCGCCTGCTCCAACAATCCGGCTACAAAATGTACCAAGCAGGCAGGTACACGGATATTTATTACTCTGGTTTCATAAATATTATAGAAAGAAATGAGGACGTGTTTAATTAATGATTTTTCGGCCGGGGCGCGTTATGCGGTATCGTGCTGATTATAAATCGTCTGTCATTTAGCCACGGACAGAAATTGTTGCTAATTGGACGAATTTATTATTCAAATTTACGTAGAAAGATTAATTATCTTTTTGGCTTGTTAAAAACTATATACCACTAAGTATGCGAATTAACTTTGATAATTGATTAACGCCATTAATATTGTGGGAGTATAAAATGGCGGGCCTTGTAGATTTCCTTGGAGGAAGGAGCATGGCAATTTTGTTATCTTCAATAGTTCAATCTATTGCAATTGTCCACATAATTCCATACATTTGAAGGGTTATAGCTCATTCATTTAAAGATTGAGAAGCTTGCGGACTATATTTTTGGAAGGAGCAACTCTTCCTCTCTATTTTCACGCCAAGAAAATTCTGTTATCTTGATTGGTTTAGCCAGAAAATGCTTTGTTCCAAAGAGAGATTTTGAAATTTTGAAAAATTCCCCAATTCTGTAGAGTTGCAGGTTCCTTGCCTGAAGCATCAGAGGGTTGGGGATTACATTTTTCGGAGGATCAACTCTTTCTCTCTATATTTACGTTAAGGAAATGCTGTTATCTTAAATAGATTAACTGGAAAATGCAATTGCCCAAAGATGGATTCTGAAAATTTGTCAAGTTGCTCAACTTTGAAGGATTTGAGGGTTGAAAAGATTGTGAATTCTCTACACCTTCTATATTTCCATGTCAAGGCAATGTTGATATTTTAATTAATTTGAAAGGAAAATGAGATCTTCCCACAACTATTTTTTGTCTCCTTATGTATTTTAATTTCTATTATTTACTCTCGCCCCTCCAAGAACCACTCTGGAGGAGTATAAATGTGCTGCTCCCACCCCAATCAATTATTCGCTTCCTAATCATTCTTCGAGAAACTTCCACCTGCTATTAGAATAGTTGCATGTCTTTCCTAAGGGTGCCTTCCTCAAGTAGACTTCACGGCCGTAAGGTTATCAATAAGGGTATCAATAGAAAACCTGACAACTTGAAAGTATAATAACTATATAAGGAATACCATGAAACAACCAACCAATATCCTGCTTTTATATTAGTAAAGAACAACTATAAAATTACTAAAACATTAATATAACGAAATTTGGGAAAATCTACATTCAAATTTTATTATAATGATTTCCCTATAGAAACAGCTTGTAGATTTCCATTCAGGTTAACGTAAATATCGCTCCAATTTATGCAGGCTGCACTCTAGTGCACATTTTCAATGCATAAATATTAAAATACTTCATTGTTGAGCGCATATCCAGTCACTGGTCGACACGTGTATTCTATGCCAATGAAATGTTTATAACAATTTGAAATTCAGAATTTCCCGGCTATTTCCCATGCAAATTTGCCATCCCATTTACCCTTCTCTATCACGCTACAGCGTCGTCGAGAACCGTGGAGAACAATAAATATTATGCTAAAGTTGAAAATGTAATAAAGCGGATATATTCGATTAAAATTCTATTCCGACTTTAGTTTTCGCTGAAATGCTGAACGAAACAAACGAAAAGGTATCACAAGGGTTGCACTGGTTGTAAGCGCCGGACGACGCCTTGAAACGCCGATTAAAGAAACAAAACGCCGGACAATAACATGCAATAAGTGCATATAAGATTTCAGCGGGCTTCGCACACCGGCTGTGCGTGAGCAATGCGTGTTCGTTCGGCACGATTTCATTTAAATCAAGCACTAATCATCCGTGGCCGGCGGATTGCAATTGGCATGACGGTTGACATTGAGGACACGATGCGCGAAAAGGTTTGGTGCGCTTTTCGGGCAGACGGGCAGACGTTGAAAAGCTTATAAGTTATATTGGGTTTTTCTACATGCCCTGTTGGTGACGCATTTATTTTCATTTGTGTCCAATTGCTTTAATTTACCGCACTGAATACGTCATTGTTTCCTTGATGAGTTCATTATACATATTCATTGTCAGACCAACAAATGTCATGATCGTATTTTATTTTAAGAACCCTGTTAAGTTTTTACGGACGTATTCAAGTGTTACACATGCTTGATTTTTTGTTGCATAGCAATTCAGATATTTTGCACAGTTGATCAAAGAATGGTTCTCACAACAATTTTAGTTATGAAGTGATACCTTTTTATTGGTGTAGGGTAAACCGATTCGTAACGTAATTCGTTACAGCGCCAGACTTCCATTCTCTCTCATACAGATAGCAGCGATATTAATGCTATCCGTATTTCGGACAGACGATTCCCACAGTCTCTTAACAAGCTTAAGCTAGACATAAACACTCTAACCTTGAAACGTAAGGCCGTCAAAGAGTAAATCAAGCTTTTACCCAACCCGACCACATTTTGACATCAACACATCACCGAACGCCTCCAGTGGATAAAACCAGCAAATTCAGCGGAAGATGTTCTGATTAAACACAAATTAACAACTTCCTCTTTGCGATTATTAAATCTATTACTATATGTAAAAGAAGTCATTCTAAAATGCACTACTTTAGAAATATGATGATAATCACTGGTGTCACCTCAGAATGGCAGTGTCATAATGCCCATACAATATCCTCCCAGAATGTTCACTGGTCCGGAAGACTCTCACTCAATTTTCTGTCGATATTTTTTTTTGGGTGTCGGCAATCTCAACTGGTAAACCCAAAATCCAGCATATCCTATCACATTCTCGTCGACGGCGTCTGCTGGCGAAAGCGATTGAAGATTGAAGAGGACGAGTGGCGAATATATAAACGTAAAACTACCCGACCGTGTGCGTCTCAATATGTCGGGCATGGATGGCACAAAACTCGTGCCCGTATGCATAAAACGCGGGCGTGCGCATAACCGGATATATCTAATGACAGCCGCACATTGGGGACCGCAATAAAGATTCTACATTTTCTGCCCTTAGAACTCTTTTGATCCTCCCGGCCAGTACACTCAACTCCTTTCGCGGGTGGAACGTAATCAGTCTGAGAAACCACGACACCGCATCAAAAAGGGTGTGAAAAATAACAAGATACTTCAGATGTCTCCGGAGAGGTATAATTAATAAGGCTACAAAATCGACTTACGCCATCTGCAAATAAGCACTGAAACTATGAACATAGGCCTACTAAATAACAATTTCTATTCAGTTATCGTCCTGGGACCATTGTCCCTTAAAATGGTGACAAAAATAATCATTATCTACTGTCCCTACTGATAGGACTGATAGTGGGATACCCAAAAACGTATTAAAGCCAACCTTATCTGAATTGCTGCGACTACCTCACGCTACTAGTAGAATATGTTAAGATAAGGGAGTGAAAGAGTAAAGGACCCAAGTGTGACATAACACTAAACCTTATTTCATTCAACGTCCTACTTCCCGTTTATATGAACCTTTTTCCAGGGAAACCAAAATCCTTCTAACACTAGGCCGATAAGAATGTGAATATAAACAGTTGGCAACCTCTGACGCTTATTATGGCAAAATGTATCCGGTCCTTCTTTTTCACTGGGTTTATACGAAGACCGGTGCACGTAGTAGAACGCTCTAATCACAATTTTAATGCAGGCCTTTGCATACGAAAACAGGTGTCTCCGCGCCACCGCCTCAAATTCACATTCAAATTAGGAAATTACGGGGCACGAAAATTAATTCAAAAGGCGCGCCAGCCGTGAGATTAGATAACATTTCACAAACTTTGCTACTGCCATTGTGAAGCCGTTTTTATTCATCCATTCGGTTACGTAATGATTTTTAATTGTTCTGTCGAGTGTGTATATCGAGGATTATTTAGATAACGTTCCTCTATACTTTCGTAATTAAATTAAAATTATAATTTTTCTCGTTTTTCTTCTCTCTGGAGATATTAGAATGAAGCAGGTGGGAATTGGACTTGGTTTAAATAGTTAAACTTAACACCTAAAGTAATGAGAATAATTAATTTCTCTAAAATATTGCCAGTAATAACAATTAAGATATGTAATAACCATTCATACCGTTGAAAGGAATGGTAAAATGTGTAGGGCAGTGTAAAGCAACGTAGGCAACCCTTCGCGAAAGGTGGTTTTTAGATGATCATGGAGCATGGTGGCTGATGGTAGTGGATGGCCGCCATTATCTTCCAGAAAGGTTATGGACTTGTACTCCCATCATCCAACGAGGATTGGGGTACAAGTGCGTAAACCCGAGCTGCCAACATGCTAATTCCCAAACGGGAATTCCCTCAGTTTCGCACTTTCCCCCTACCACTGCCACTACGTCTATGCCATCTTTATGTCTCCACCACTCCCCAGTAGCTTGGTTGGGAGAGGCTAGGACTGGCTTTGGGTATATCTCCCGGTATCCAGCCGCCGGCGTATATAATAAAAGCAGACACTAAATAAGAACCCCCTGCAGTCGGTTCGTAACGAGGCATAAAGACCACCATTACCGGTCTAATAAGGGGGGGATACAACTCCATTACGCCGAGGGAATCCGCTGCGGTGCATTGCGTTTCCCGGGGATGTGTTACCCTTTCTGCCCGCGAGCAGAGACAGGCGATATTATAGTGGCGCAACCATCCGTGGAATGTACGGTAGACGATCCACCCTGGCCGATTTCCACCGTTCCCCACCATGTGCTGCATTGTTTCGCGGAATGAGCCCTCCGGCTGGCCATATCTGGGTAAACAACTCCCTCTTGCACACGGGAATGGCTGCCGATACCTTCATTTTGCAAATGAACGCTACATCACCCTTTTGCAAAACCGGCATAGATTTGGTGTTAATTATTCCTTTCGAGGAGTCTATTAAAAGCAATCCATTACTTCCAACTTGCGAATCGCTGAGAGCAATAAATATAAAGTTGATCATTGTTGTAATATGACGAGAAATTGCTTTCCATTCTTATTCTTCATTCTTGAGTTCTTGGGGACTAATCGGGAACCACCTACGCCTTCGTCTTCATAGCCAGCTGGGTGGAATCAAGAAGCGAAAAGCGATAATTGTGCGGCGATGTCATCGGCGTGGTTTCCACTTGCGGGTTTTTAAGCGCCGCGATTAATCCAGCCCAGTGGGTGCTACATAATGTCTGGCTTGATTAGAATCCGAGCGTAGAAGCTGCACGGCGATGCTCGGAAATTTCTTAATCTTAAAAATTGAAAGCCTCCGCAAACCCCATCGCTTCGCGTAGCACAAGCGCATAATTTAAATCCAGCTGTCAGACTGTTGAATCTCGCCAACTGATTGAAACTCCCAATCAGAATCACAATTAAACTTAATTCTTTCTTGTCTTTTGTCGTTCCATGGACAAGAGGACCTCATCAATAACACGTGGGTTCAGTAGCTGAACTCTTAATAATTATTAAGTGCTTTTATTCGTCAAATGCGAGTCGCACATCACGTACATCTAATATCACTTAACCTACGCCGTAGTTTCGACTTTTAACTCACCGAGAGTAGTTCGGAATAACTTATTTATTCGAAAGTTATGGCGAGTTAGACTTGCATGGGGGCCGTTTTTGAGAGGCGCATCAAACGCTCGAAAAGTTCGAAAACATTCAGGTGCTTAATTGCCCTGTCGTGTACGCTGTTATCTCCCGAATTCGATAAAATTCACAGGCCAAACGCTACTACACGTTGATGCGCTTTTGACCCACAACGGAAATAAATGAGACATTAAATGTTATCAAACGATTCGGCAGCACGGCGATTTTTCTTAATGGAACACCGGAGCTCTTTCAATACATTAAGTTCAAGAAGAAGAAAAAAAAAGAAACCTTCATACATTCAAAAGCTTTAATCGTCTTCGTTTTCAATTAAATTGCCATCTGTTTGTTCAACTCTTCCATCCGCTTCCATCCACCGTTTGAATTTCAAATATCTAAATAAATTAGAACATCATCCCTAATTGCGATGCGAGCAGTAAATCATTTGCTATCAAAACTTCGCGACGCACAAATGCGGCACACGTTTATTCCGCGGTTTTCGGCAGAGCGACGCGCAAACTCCAACTATTTGCGCCTTGCAAGTTTACGCTCATTAGTCATTTTGATGTGCAGTGCTTAGATTAATAGATTAATCGCTAAACGTTAATTAATAATTTGCGGCGGGGCGCGTGAATCGTGCGTGAGCAAATTGCGCCCAGATTCCATCAAAACTTTTCTGCAGAAAGTCGGCTGGAAAACGCCGACGAGTGCCGGTTGTAATTTCACGTTTAGCACGCGATTTTATTGCGCGAGAGCAATTCGCGCATTTAAATTGCAAAATAATTTAATTATGCAACTCGATCGCGCTTTGCAGGTGAAATTTACATGAGCGGACTTGTCCGCAATGCGCCTGCTTGAAATGCAATTAAAATTGAATGCCAAATTGATATTGATAACAAGAATGGTTTTCAACATACATGTATGAGATTTATGAATTGTAATATATTGTGCAAAATTATGAATAATTAAGTTATTTATTAATTATATCACAATTACGTCGCAAGATAACCCTTTATCGAAAGTTTATTTATTTATTTATTTCCACCGTATAAATTCCATCAAACAAATTTGAGATTTTCTGATATTTGTATATCCCCTTAAATTTTCATATTCATGTCTTTATAGAAGAAGAGTAGCTTAATACCATGACGTTTATCCCAAATTGATATCACAATTACTTCGCGAGATAACCCACTAGCTAATATTTTGAAAAGTTGCTAATTCAGACATGCCAATTCGATAAATTTTGGAATATATGTTTATAATCTAGACGCAGTCAGCATACATAGCGTGCGCCAGCAGTTTTAGGCTGAAAATCCTCTGTGCATCGTGCTCTAGCACCCTGCAGGATGCCGGGTTTGATATCCGGTCAATCATTACTATTTTAGATTTCTATTATTCAATTTAAGATTAATTACCTTTAATTGTCCGATAATGATTATGTGTTCAATATTTATAACTGATATAAGAATATCTTTATTGTCATAAGAATGTTCTTTACTTATTTAATCACACCAAGATACGAACAAACATAACCAAGTTTTCATAATTTAACATAAGGAAACTGTAAAATCTTTTAAAGCAGTTTTAAAACGCCTCACTTTGCTCAAGTACTGTTTAGGTGTAAATTGTGTGGCGCTTTCGAGTTCCTCGACTTTGTAGACTTTTTCTCGGCCAAGAAAGAGGCAAAAAGGAAGAAATTATGGAATACTCTATAATTTAGTTATAACTCAAGTTAGAACGACGGTGTTAATACGACAAACGCCGAAGTATTTCCACGTTGGTAGCACTTTTCTTTTCTTCATAACTCCCGAGTTGAAACTTTAGTTAGACCCGTAATTTTTACGCAAAGTGTTAAGTCGTTCTCTTTTAGCGTGCTTTTACAAATTGTACTTTAAGTGCGATAAACAAGGTCGAGAAACAAAGAAGTGGAGGTTCTCAAGAAGAAAGGACTGAAAATAAAATCGCAGCGTTGAAATTAAAATTGAAATGAACAGGAACATTTCGATGCCTTGACTTGGTTGGTCGCGACACGTGCATGTTGAATAATTTCAGAAGTTGTTTTCTTTCGTTCGGCGAAGATTGCGCACGGTAGCACCGGCAGGAAAAAGCGACTTGCCGCAGGGCGTCATTCTAACAGGACCACACATCGCGACAGGCGACACACGATGTGGCGCGGTGGCTCCGGCCCGCTTTTATTAATAGCCGAAAATATGCACGCCGGATGGACGTCTCATCCCATCTCGCCATCTCAACGCCACAGCATCGCAAAGATGTAACGCGTGCGAGCACACAAATCGACTGGGCCGAACCGCACACGCCGTTAAGCCTGCAACTCGTCAACTTGCCAAACTAATTTATTACAAATTTTCTCCGTCCCGCCTACCCAAAGGAAAAGACACGATTTTGTGAAATTTAAAGTTCATGACGCATTTATTAAGATTCGCCATTCCATAAAAAATTAGTACCATTTTAGAAAACTGCAAAAGTCGCTATTTTTCGAAAGATTCTATTATGGCTATTGAGTAGGTTTTCTATTCGCTATTATGGTAGTGCTTTGCGCAGGTGGATTTGCCGGCAATTTTTGCTAATTTTCATAAATTAAGAAACTCTTAGCATTGGCGAATTTACTGCAAATTGAGTTTCGTTTGCGTGACATGCGAAAAGCGCTATTTTTACGGTTTCAAGACGAATAAAATTGGGAACGTGCGACGAAGGCGGCCAAGTCGTCCTGGAAAATGGAAAAAAGTTGGATTTAAATATTGAAATTGGGAAACCGCGAACGCTTGTCTCCACATATTGTAAAACTTTCGTCTCTAACATGAAAATTTTCACCGATTTTTGTGGAATTTGAAATTTCCAGTTCTTCTACCCTTACTCAACAAACTAGATAAAATTCTAGAAACTGGAATACTGGTTGTGGCGTTGTAGGTTGGTTGAGATAAAAAGGATTCAGAAGCACTCAAACCGTTTTTAACACATTTTTGTAGGATTACCTAGGATTGTTGCAAATAGAATATATTTCTAAGTACAAAATATAAGTATTTATTCTAAGACTCGCCAAAAGGTTTTAGACATTTTGGTTTGATTTCTGCGTACTGTACAAGAAGGAAAACCCATTGTTTCATTTTGTACTATGTTCCTCTATCTCAAGATTTGAATATATTATTTGTCATACCATAAGTCTATTCTTCAAGTCTCAAAATCAATTATATTAATTACTGATGATATTTGCAAATAATGATTGAACAATATTTAGTTTTTCTTCGTGACCTCAGAAACACGCTCGTCCTTTTTTGCCATTCCTTTTATTATGCGTATATTAACTTTTACTGCATGAACCGAAGTTAAATTTAAGTTTAATAAGCGAAAAAACGAAAATTCTTATCAAGCTTTTGCAAACTGCAAACAAACTATGATCGAAGTTTGAATTACATCGAAAACGTGCACTGCAATAAAGCAAAATGAATAAAAGTGTATTGTGTGTCAACTTGACGCGACGACAACAGGCTTCTCGTCCCGTTCCTCCCAACGAGCGCAAATTTTTATTTGCTCGCGCATTGCGCTTACGTCCGCGCGCCAATAAAAGCCGAGCAAACTGTGGACGACGACCGAACGAAAATTCATTAAAACTTTGATGAGAAACGCGCGGCGTCGCGACGCAATGCTCCAGCCCGAGCACTGTTTGCATAATTCGATTGAATAAAGATTATTAAAATCGTTATTGAAGTTGATAGAAGAAAACGCACGTTTTACAAACGAGTTCATCTTGTATTTACTTATTCATGAAATAAGCTTTTGAAATGAAATTCGCCGAGGCAAAAATATCGAATAAAATCGCAAATATAAAAGCGCGCAAAAAGTGCTCTTAGTGAAGTGGAAATTTAACGCTTTCGCCATTCAAGTAGTAATCGTAACTTGACTTTTTTCCCGCGCAATGTGCGAACTTTCAACAAGGCGCTCAATGGCGTAGAAACGTGTTTAATGGACACGACCATGCTTCACGTCCTCGCAGGACCTCATTCTTCCTGCAGGTGAACTTACAGGCGCGCCGCTAAATACTCAATAATCAATTTCTGCCCCATTTAAGGTTCCGGGAAGGCCAAGAACCGATGGGAAGCTGAGCGATTCATTCATTCGCTTCTTTTTTACAATTTACGCCAATAAAATGGGTGAAATTATTTCTCCTTTTCCAAATGCGAGACTGGACCATTTGATGTTATTTATGCGGCAGGTATGCGTAGCTAAATTTTGCGGGATAACAAATTACAGCAAAACCTTTTCCGCTCGATATACTCTTTGAGGTTCATCCCTTCGACTCTCGAAGACGATCCTCAACTCTGCCCGGAAGTTAATTCGATAAGGATTTTCTAAAGATACAAATTTATTTATCTGCACAAGTTGCAAACAGCCCACCGAAAACGGATGGAAACATAATAAATCTTTCTACTTCTGTATTACACGTCTTTGCTTCAATCTACGACTCTGCTTCTATAGAAATATACTGAGTGCGCTAGAAATTTTCATAAAATATGGCTGCAAAGAATTGTTGGAAGAAATTGGTTCGATTTGACGGTCTTGGTGGATTTTGATAGAACTTGATTTCGTTTCGTTGGAGAGATTGCTTAGCTGGATAAGGAGTGATCCAGGTTTTCCCAGGATCGCCCGGAAAGGAGGAATTTCAAAAACTCAAAGAAAGCCTCGACGTCCAACTCGGCGCTGGATTGCGACGAAATACAAACCTAATCGAACGTGGAATCGCCGCAACATCGTCCTGGAAGTATTAGTTTTTATAGTTTAATGCGGGGATATGTTCCGGACCGCTAGCGCTGGACGGCGAAACTGCACCTATCTCTCAAAAAGTCTGCTTTTTCGATACGTTGCAGCAAAGAAGAAAAGTATCTGATAGAAAGGATTCGAGGGATTCGCATTGGGGATTTACGAAAATTTTGTGCTACAAAAGAACCAAGGATTTAGCTAATAACTTTTTTGTATGTTTAGGTCAATCCTACTGTCAGTCATATGTTGTGTTATGATTATCTATGGGCTAACCGACTAGTAGGTAATTGAATTTCAACATAAATTTGTATTATGTTATCATTTTAGTATCGATTTTGATAATGGAATATCATAAGTATCCTATGGGTATATTCGTATAATAGAACACACAGTTAGAAAGGCAAGTTAGAAAGGAAATGTGTTCAAACGCAAACATGCACGAAAAAACTTATACTATGAAAAAAATAATACTAATATGGATGAATTACCGAAAGTAGTCAAATACGTGGCCAGGCAACCCTCTTTATTGCTGTGGAGTTATTCTTTGGTTAAAGAGAAGACCGAAATACTACGAATTCAATTTAATTCAATTTAAAAGATATCGAAACGGGAATAAAACGAATATGTTGTCCAGCGGTTGTCGTAGTAACTCGCGGGTCACCCACTGACCCCCTTTTTTTTCTATGCAACCCCTCATCGAAACATTTCTCCGCGGGAGAAACATGAGTGACCTAAACGTTCCTTAATTATTGAGCTATTATGCTAAGGGTTAATTTTGATGTACATATAAAAATGATGTACATATAAATTTTCATTGCCGTTACAGTTTGAATTTCGCATTCGTAAAATATGTTTAAAATATGTTTGGTCTCAAGATGGTGTGTCTGGTTTTCTACTTGCTTATTCCATAAAAATCAGTTGTAGTATATCGTACAGCAAGCATGGAATGCTACCTATTTCTCACGAGTGAAACAAACATAAAGATAGAGTCATACGAATGATTAATGGTATTCCATGCGCATTATACTCAGTTTCTACGGACTATTATGAGTGAAAATAATAATTATTTGCTTTAGTTTTCCGGTACCGATATGTCTGGTGTCAAATTTGGTGCCGTAACATCACACATGTTCAGTAGGAGTAGAATAAAAATATTAGCAATGTTAATATAATAAAAATTAGAAAATCATTTAAGGTAATCTTAAAATAAAGAATAGAAAAAAATCTTAAAGATTTTAATCGCTTAAAATTTCTTACGTTTGAGTTAACCCTTCTTAAACACACAGACATCACAACAAAAAGAATTTTATTGAGTTGTGCTGAGCGTCATTGCGAATGCCATTGTGCGACGCGTATTTGTGCACATTACGCACTATTATCACCATTAGCGTTGACATTATTTTATAAATTATAACTTACTCGTCGCTCCTTCGCCGTGCACGTACTGCAGCAGAGCAAAAAAAGCAAAGTGCTCCAACGACTTTGATGGAAACGAAGGTTTTCGCTCACCGACAAATGCGTTCTTACGAGACGCTGCAAAGACATCACGCGGACATGTTTTCGTCCGCCTGCGAGACGCGAAATGCGCACAAGAAGTGGTCGCGCACTGGCTACGTTTATATTGTCCCATTAAAGAAGAGCGCGTCACTTTTTCAATTCGTAGATTTCGCGTGTTGCGCCGTACAAAGTAGTATTAACTTCATAGAATTCGCTATACAGTCACATGAAAAACATTTCGAGAAAATTAACGTAATTCCACAGTCATGAGCCTTTAATTTAACAAAGAAAATTGATTATAACTCTGAACGAAGTTATTCGAAAAGGTTATAGCGACGAAGATTGAGGTTATGCAGTCTAGGTGAGTTTTTAGGCGAAGGTTAAAATCGCCATTGCCGGCCGGTATAAGCGTATGTAATTCAACATTAAATTCTTGAAGCGCATATAAATTCGAGGCGGTCGCGAAAAGCGTTTATAAAACCCGGGGTGATTGTCATCCGCCGCGGCCGTTCGTTGTTGTTGTTCTTCTGCATGTGCCTCGACGAAGTTTCTTCTGCACGTCTGCTGTTTGCACGTCTCTTTAGCGTTGCGCTGTCGTCCGTTTGTTCCCCGCGCGACGCAATAAATTAGCGAACGGACCGGTGCAAAAAAAGCAATACAAGCGCTGAGAGAGGCATCCTTAAAGCCCAACTTAAGCTCAACATCTCCCTCGATACGCCGCACAGGCGCTCTACGTTCAAACTCCCATTCGTGGCCATTATTAGATAATGCAATGCGGTGCACCATTCCAAGATGGACAAATTAATTAGTTTACGTTTTATCGATGCGCCCGTCGCGCTTTCATCTTCGCCCGCCTCGGCCCCGATTTGCCGGGCCGAATGCCGAAGATGTATTCAATGCAAGGAGATGCTACGATTTACGTGCTCGGGGGCGGTTTTGCGCATCACTGCGTCGAACACGCGGCGAACATATGTCGACGGCGTTTTGCATACGCTCGTAAATTCGCCGCGACGCTTGCGTAAATTGCGAATTGTCGCTTTTTGTCTGCCAGCGAACCGCTTAAATTCCACTTTTACTTAACTTCTGAACGGGCGACGCCGGACGCAAAAAACTTTCAGTTCCGCACGCGGAGCGAGCGTTTTTTATTGTTGTAACTTCAACGAAAGCTCGCGCTAACTACAATTAAACAAATCAAGGTTCCGCTTTTTTTCTTTGCTGTGCAATTTCCTTGTTGAATTGTGTCGCTCGAACTCGAGCTAAGTGAGTGTCGTTGATCGTTCTTTGCTAATTGCTTCGACCTAGTAGAAACAAAAGCTGCGACTAATGGTACAAAGTTAAAAAACTCACATCACACATTTTCACACCAAATTTTATTCTTGTTTGGGGCAAGTTTTCAGTTCATACGTCTCATTTTTTATGAGTTCACATTTTTGTTTTTCATAGATGAGAAATTCAACAATTGTAGAAAAAGACAACTCTTGGAAATTAAGAAAAATTAATGAAAATTATATAATTTTTATTACTGTTATTTTCATATGTATCAGTATTTGTACTGTTATTCAGAAAAATGTACGCCTTAATTATATATTTCTGCAAAACTTATTCGTATTTGATTTTTAAGCGCAAATTTTCCAAGCTTGTCTCCACAGCTTTAACGTATTCGTTTGTTCACCCCGTAATAAGCTCGAGATGTTGCACTGTGGCTACGTGCGCCGTTTGCGAAATTATTCGAAGCATCCGTGAAGATGACATCGCTGCCGGGCCATTGCTATGGTGAGCTCTCGCGCGTCTTCATAAAATGCGATACTTAGGCATTGTTAATGTTTTTCAGGCGGCCAGCGCGGCGCGACCAGTTTGTTTCGCGCTTTTTGCGCGCGCCTGCCGTTTTCTGTCCACCATCTGCAGCCATGGCGGCGCGCAGATTTATGCGCCGACGATGCGCCATTCCGTGTACCGTTTTTCGGCGGCGGCGAATTATTTCCATCGTTGCCGAAATAGACGTTAAAATAGAGCCTTTTTTCGCCGTTGTTTGTCGGCGTCGCACTGCGCGTCTTCGATATGCAATAAACGTCGTCGTTTGCCACGATTAATATGATTTTTATGTGGACGGCGGCGAGAGCGGTTCCCAGCGCACAAATGCACAAGTCCAATTGCCACGCAGCTTTCTTTGCCCCGTCGAAGAATTTATGTTGGTACAGAATCGTCTTTGCAATGAACAAAGTTGAAATTTAAATTTTACTACATTACACTTTATCAGTTAATTTCTGAAGGAGGTCAAAAAGTTTCAGAGAATGAATAGACAATGGTTTAATCTTAACTTGTTTGAAGATATATTGCTTACATGTTACATTATTTACTCTTAAAATTAGACTTACCCTGTTAGCAGCATCCCCTTGACATTTTGATAACCCTTATTTATAGCTTTAATTCGATTCTGATTATATCATTCGAAGCAACAATTCCTTCTCTCCATTATGACATCAAAGAAATGTTCTTTTCTTTATTAGACGGAAAACGAAATTTTCCTAAAAGTGTTTTTTTTTTCTTTGAAAAATTCCCAAATTTTAACCGCATTAGCGTCTTTATTTGATGCTTAAGACGGTTGCGGATAATATCATGAAATGGGGATTGCTCCTCCTATCTATGTTCATGTCAAGAAATATTGTCATTTTTATTTATATAACTGGGAAATTCGATTTTTCCGTGTTTTTGTCAAATTTTGTATTTAAGCTCCTGTTATTTGCTCTCGAATCAACTTTTTAGGAAGTATACCCTATAAATAATCATATGAATATTCAAATGAATTAGGTTTGACTGTAATTTATAAGAAAAGATACAAAACTAAGAAATCAAACTTCCAAAATATGAACCTATTCTGAAATAGTGTGAACCCAATCAGGATGTACGTAATTATGTAATAATTACTTAATCTGCACGTTGAACACGTGTTCCGGGGCGTTTCAGGCACTTGCCGGGAAATTTCATTATCATCGTGACAGGAATGCGTTGCGGAGAACAAAAGACTGCGTGAGCTTGTGGCGGATGTGGTGGCGCGTTGACGAGATGAGTTTTCCCAATCAAACTCCACCCCGCTACCGGCACCACCACCAACCCGCGCCTGCTACCTACCTACCTGTGTGCCCTTCAACCACCTCCAACCCACTATCCTTACGATCCTGCAATCCTGCGAGCCCGCAACATAAATTATTCACGACCGGCAGCGCGCCGAAGCCGGGGATGTTTCGCGTGTGTGTAGTTATAGATCTTTGCCAGGTTTAATTATAACCCGACGTTGCACGAGTTATGTCAGTGGAAGGACAACGAAGTAACGTGTTCCATGTCGCTGAAATGCACGGGAACACGTAGTAAACTGCGCACGTAAATCATCGGAAAGAATCAAAGCGTTTTATTGTCGCAGACGACCATCGTCACCTCGACGTTTGTTCCGCCAGAGCATAATTAATTCGTTTGATCTAATAATACCTACGGTAGCGATTTACGAGCTTGTAATTTGAGTCGGTTTCCTAAAGAGTTGGACACCGACGTTGCCCACAGAAGTAGGATGACGGGCTTGAGATATTGCTTTTTAAATGGGACATAATTCTCCCCTTTGTGGGTTTTAAGTTTTATTTTTCACTTGTCAGAAATATATTAATGTTTTCAAGTTTTCGGAATACTATAACTATACTTGAAAAGACTGTTTGAATGAAGAAAAATAGATTGAATCAAAGAGTAAGATAGAGTCTTTTAAGTTTTATTATTTCTAGACCTATTAATATGTCCAGGAAAAAAGCATCTTCTTCAGACTGACAATAAGACCGAGAGAGAATTTTTAATATTCGCCTGAAGTAAAATAGTAACTATACAACAACATTTCTTTTCAAATTATAATATAATCACCTTAGTATTTCTTCATACTTTCGCATTATGTGTAAAAAAATTCTTATGACAGATTAAAACATTTCAACGTTCAGCTTCTGAGTAAATTTCATTACATTTATGTTATATTCATGCGACAATTAAGTTTTCTCCAGTCCAGCCCATGGCGAAGCAACAGTTGCTTTGCTTTTATTAATGTTACAACTCGGGTTTCCGTTTATCGATATTCCAACCGGCTTCGCATAAGCCAAACAATATTTAAAAGCACCCAAAGAAATCGGCCGTTTGAAGTTTAATTTTTCACTTGTCAGAAATATATTAATGTTTTCAAGTTTTCGGAATACTATAACTATACTTGAAAAGACTGTTTGAATGAAGATAAATAGATTGAATCAAAGAGTAAGATAGAGTCTTTTAAGTTGTATTATTCCTAGACCTATTAATATTTCCAGGAAAAAATCATCTTCTGCAGACTGATAATGAGACCGAGAGAGAACTTTTAATATTCGCCTGCAGTAAAATAGTAACTATACAACATTTCTTTTCAAATTATATTATAATCAACTCAGAATTACTTCAAACTTTTGCATTATGTATAAACAAACTCTGATGACAGATTAAAACATTTCAACGTTCAGCTTCTGTATAAATTTCATTACATTTATGTTATATTCATGCGGCAATTAAGTTTTTTCCAGCCCATGGCGAAGCAACAGTTGCCTAGATTTTATTAATGTTATAACTCTC
Organism: Weissflogia rhopalogaster; assembly: GCA_019419845.2. Lineage (NCBI taxonomy): Eukaryota > Metazoa > Arthropoda > Insecta > Coleoptera > Staphylinidae > Weissflogia > Weissflogia rhopalogaster. Next base: position 56,223 of record WSZQ02077839.1, read on the forward strand.
GTGCTTCCGTTTATCGATATTCCAACCGACTTCTCATAAGCTAAACGACGTCTAGAAGCATCCAAAGAAATCGAACGTTAGTTGCCCAGAGGCAAACATTTATGTGCTCTTAAAAAAATTGAATAATAATGCGTAATCGTTACCGGTTGATTGGTGCCACGCATGTGTGTTTCGAGAGCAATTTTTACGATTTTTTATCGCCAGACCTTAATAATACGTAATAATTTTCATCCACGCACCAGCCATTACTATTATTTATTATTATTAATAAAGGTAACGTTTAACGCGAACGCCTCCCGAGGCGAGACATTTTTCTATAATTATACTGCGTAATTCTATGTAAATTTTTAGAAATAATTCTGTAAACTCATTCTTGAATGACTGAAAGTTACGAAGACATTTTCGTGAACGTAAGAAGTAAGAAAATGCTTAAAGGAAATAATATTTTAAGAGTATCAGTTTAGTATGTACTTGAAAGGTTATAATTCACCGACTTTTATATTATTTTCGTCCGTTTGCCTGAAATTGTAGGAATATTGGCGCTGCCAAAAGAATGTGCTGGCAAACCGGCTGGTTTTACTCTAGCGAGATTCAATGAAGTCGACGACGCGACGGGCACGTCGAAGTGTGAACTTATTCGTTTTCCTTCAGTTCTTTCCACGTGTTTTTATTTCCCGTCCATATTTTATTACCCTGTCAAGTTTAATACAATAGTTTATAGA
>WSZQ02077839.1:68135-93640 GCA_019419845.2 Weissflogia rhopalogaster
GGCACCTGTCGCTAAAATTAAACTAGAACTGTCAAATTTCATGCTAAACTATTCTGTATTCTTTGTAAGAATATTTTCAGAATGAATAACCAACATTTTGTGGGATTTTTCTGATTTTTAGATATTTTCAGTTAATATAATTATTAAATTTATTTATACAATTTATGAAGATAATATTTGACCACATTTTTTCACATTTATTCACTTTGAAAATGTCATTTTGAAGATGTTTAAATACAATTTTCAACTATATGAAAATTTCTATGAATTGTTAATATTTCTTTTGATTTTTAAATTAAAAAGTCATATACACTGAAGTATCATCGAAATGTGATTTTGTAACTAATGAGACTTAAATTAGAACTAAATTGAGCCGATGTTTCAAAAAAACCGAGTAGATTTAGCACAAATTGGAAAATTCGTTAGTGTTTCACGACGCTCTTTCTCCCCAACTCACCCAGCCACACAGTTCGTTTCTATATTAATGACACAGATTCTAACAATGTTTGTGGGAGGACCGAAACGAAAACGCGCAAACATCAGCGTCGAAGTACAAATAAAAGCCAGAGGGCTTCGGCGTACTTCATTGCGAGTTTTCGGATCCGCCGCCGCCGTCGACTTCGCCGTCTCCGTCGCCGGCTCGTGAAAGGCGGATTCGTTAAAATCGCCTCGCCCCGATAAGCAGTCCTGCCAGCGCGCATTAAATTCTAATTTATTAATAATTTCCGGCTCTCGCTTGCAGCCCAACCAGCCTTTGCCGCCACTGAAAAAGAGACGAGTGCTCCTCGTCCGGCCTCAACCAACCTTTCTTTAGTACGGCAAAAAAAACGACGAAGACGAAAACTGCGCGCCGAGTTCGTTTTTGCGCATGTGTTTCGGCTTTTTTGGCACGCAATGCACCAGTTTGATATTGTACACAAAATCCAATTACATTTCTCGCACCACGTATCATTTCCCTCACATACCAAATGTTTTAATTGCGATTTAGATTTATTTTCTGGTAGTTGCCTGTAGAGAGAGTTTCTAAACACTTGGTATGTGTTTATGGGATTCGTTTTCCACGTCCACTTCGCATGTTTTTCTCAGCGTGTTTTGGGAAAGGTTTTTCTTCGGCTCTCCGAAGACGCGCTTCGTTAGCTAAAAAGTTAAACGAAAATAAATACAACTTCTGTGTGCGAAGAAGCAGAAAGCAAACTCCCGAAAACGATGCAGCACTTCTTTTACGCTCTCAATTTAATATCGCTTTAATTTACATCTGAGTAAACGGGATGAAATTAAACGCAAATAAACGGAATCTAAGGCAGAATCTTAGGCAAAAATGAAAATTTCAAATTAAACACAGGTGGATAATGCATATTTAATCTAGTTCAAGAAGGAAGTGAACATTATATTCCGGGTCTCTATCGACACCAACATAATTTTTGAGTGGTTTCAAATTATCAGGATTCCTGTGATACAAGTTCTTCCTCAGGGACAATGAATAACAAGGAAGGGTCTACTAAAATTCACTTCAAATGTGAAAAGAGAAATCACTTCTTCCGGGTTCACCCAGTAGAGTGTTTTCTTAGTCAAGCATCTAATATTTCAGATGTCTATAACCTCTTCTGAACTTTCAAGATTTCAAACTCCCAACCATATCATAATATTCCGGTTCTCTATCTACATCAGTTTATAGAATTTTAAGTCATTTCAAATGGAAGAGATATCTATAATGAAAGCACTTTTTCAGAGACAAGATGTATCTTGGAATACCCGACGACAGGATTCCCAGGAGTAATTTAAAATGGGCAAGCAGAAATCCCTTCTTCTGAGTTAGTCCAGGTTCTCTCAGATAAATCTTTGACTCTTGCTGTTCAAGCATCTCATATTCCTGATGACTATAAGGTTATTGCCCCTCCCATCAACTTTCAAGACTTCGAACTCTCAACCACCAGCACCATATGCTACAAAATGAGACAACTTTGCCTTTCCTAAATAAAAATGATATAAACTCATTTTACGACAAACATATAATAAAAAACAACGGAGAAAACTTAAAGAAGTCATATTTGTTGTATGTCCCTTAAACCCGGGACCCTCTTTTTGCTGGTGACCATAAGCAGCTTTATTTATCGTCCCCGGGAATGAAAAGTTTTATAGCGTCCAGGTCGCCACCCTCCCTCCAATGAGACTAAACCAACTTGCGCTGCACCAACACTACGGCTTTAATTAATAAGTTATCTTCTGTCGCGTCTAGGGGCCCCCGAGTCTTACGGAATGGCGATTTATTTTTAATTCCGCGCCGCGCACCACATGCTTGATTGTGTGCGCTGAGTAACAATGCGGCACGCGGTGCCATAAGTATCACGAGAGACGCGCTTCGCGTGCGCCTTTTTGCACCCGACGCGCTCGCTCGCCGCTATAAGATTACGGACACAAATCACGGAACGGGGTCCAATTAAAATTGCAACGGGAGAACGCCTTGCGGAGTGCCACCCAACCGAACCGCGTCGTCGCGCCACCATGTCCTTAATTGGCGACAATCTTTAATAATTAAATATGACACCGTTAAAACTGGGCGACTGCAATATCGCGACAACCCCGCCAACAAAAACTAATACCCCTTTAGTCTTTGTTGGCGGGGTTATTCTTTCCTAGAGAGGAGATGTATTTGTGTCTTCAGGGAAAGTTCGAGCCAAATGAACTTAAATTAGTATTCAGAGATATTCCCTGTGGACTCCTATATTTCAGAATCTGTTTTTTAGAGTCAGTCATGTTCTTCAGGAGGTTATATACGAATCTACTCTTGCTCGGATTTATATCAATCAGTATTCTTATCAATTTGTTTATGAAAAGTCACAGGCCTAGGAAGTTACAGATATATCACTAATTGTAAATTAAGCGTAGAATTAGTGTCTTGGCTTAAAGTTCACTGTCGGTTGTAGGTAAAACATTTTGAATAATTTCCATAGAAGATACACATTTTTTTATTAATGTTTTACAATTTTGTTTATTTTCGTACAAAGTACATTTCGCCAATTCGTTTTCAGTTAACAATATTTGCAGAAATCAAAAAAAAAGCATCAACAAACAAATACTTGCGTATTATGTCAGTAAAAAAAACTTTCTTAGGTCAGAAAGTGACACCCTAGTCATAGATTATAAAGAATTTTCTTCATTATTATTTATAATAACCTACGCAAAAATGACAACTCTGGATAGATTTCAAATAGCACTTTGCTTTGTTCATAATTTTAAAGGTGAATGGTAGTAATTGACTTATTTATACTCAATCAACAGAATAATGAAAATAGTAATTGATATTTACTGTGTCTTAGACAACAAATAACACCATAAATGTGGATTTACATTCGTTAGCCACATGATTTCTCCAGAATTTCCGACATTATTTAACCTACATCTAATAGAAAAATCAAAATCATGCTGTAGATATCGTAAAATGGTGATTAAACATATTAATAACTAATATAGAGATAAAAATATGATTTGCCCGCATCCAATTTTGGCAGAGGAAAATTAGGTCGAAATAATTAGTGGAAAATATTCGTAATATCCGGTTTTACGATCGCATACGATGGCGTAATCGGAATGAAAATAAGCCCCGGGGCGGGCATACCGGGGTTCACCGCGGAACGCGATGTGAATCATGCAAGTGCCAGTGAATCATACGCTTCGCGAGCGCAAATGCAATGCGCCGCGATGCAGGCAGCAGTGGTTGTAAAACGTGTGGCCGGCTATAAAAGCCCTCACGTATCCCAATATGGAAATCGCACGGCCAGGAGTCTCTCTCTGTGTTTATGTGTGTGAGTGTTTGACCGCAGTGTTAACGAATGCCCTACAGTTCCTCTCGACATCGATACACATGCATTAAAATATTCCTATTTATCATCCGGTTTATACAGCCTGTAAAAACACGCGCGTAATTTCTGGAATTAATCATTCACCGAATAACGCCGGCAATAAACTCACAAGGACATAAAGTCGAGTTCATTATTTCACGCCGCATTTGCTCACAAATCTGAATACTTCGATATGAACTAGTTCGTTTTGTCGTAAACTCTCCGAATGACCCATTGTTATATCGTCGTAAATTTACCAACAAACAAATAGTAAATAAAGTAGATTATCAATTTTAAGTTGGAAAAAAGATTAAATTTCGTCTAAATAGAGCTTTTACGTATGCAACTATCTTAATCCATCATAAATTATAGTGAAATAAAAGGGAGTTGTGAATACAAACACCAAAATGCAAATATGAGTACATTTTATGGATTTTTTGTGTTTAACTGTAATAGCGCCCCACATGGACTGGATTATAATACCATTGAAATATCGCATTTTATCGCGGCATGTTGAGGATAATGAATCATTGTTACATTTAAATGCTTGATTTAAGACCCTGTGACCACGCGTGTAATTTATTATAAAATATTTTAAAATTAAATTGCCGTAAACTGTGTCAGGTGCGCGGAAACTCTGGACGCAAATAACGAATTTACGACCGAGTTTATTATCCTCACTCACCGTTTCAACATTTCTGTTCTACAAGTTTATATAATTCGTTTTTATAACATTTTCAATGCATTCATATTGCGTAAGTAAAAAATATGCAAATAGAGATAATGGAATATAACTGCCTAGAAAATACTAAAACTAATTTGTAAATTCTAAAACAGCTTTGAAATATCGGGTAAATAATTTGCAAAAATAGTGGAGAGTACTTTTCCAATTGTTTAATCATTCATTTCATGGTCCAAAACCTTAGGCTTCAAATAAATGGATGTAACTTCTTCCATTTTTCGGCGGTTTTGGTTGAAAGTTTACAAAAATGATACTTCACTTCTTCCTTATCACCCATACAAACTTTAGTAATGATTACTTTTCTCTCAAGCGGCGGCTTGCCGCGTTGTGGAGCTCGGTGCTCGTTAGATCATTGCAGTTAAGCAACGTCGGACGTAGCTAGTCGTTGGATGGGTGACCACTTAATCTTCCACTCAACAAGTGGCTGCAGCACCGTCCGCGAACCCCTGCTTTCGCGGTAAAAACGCGAATGAAGGTTGGGCGATTCGCTTGCTGCGATCCCCGGAAAAACTCATATGCACAAAAAGAACAAGTACCATCAGTAGCGAGCCGGATGAAAGTTACTATTCCCTTACACCACTATGTGGTAGTTAAAGGTTGTTGAATAATAATAATAAATTTTGAAGTTATTTCAATTCTTTCTTATTAAATATCCTAAATATTGCTGTCAACACGCAACTCGTCTTCCTACGAACATTTATTATTAGAAATAAAATAAAGAAAAAATAGCCTAAATTTGAAACAAAACGCAAAAGTAAAAGTCGGATTGTTAGTATCAGAGCCTAATTTCGGCTCGCATTCATCAGTTTAGTCCCATAACCAAGCGCGCATATAGAAGTTTTACTTCAAACACAGTCAAAGTAGGCTATCTCTCAAGTTAAAGGCATGCACACATTACAAACTGAAAAACGTTAAAATCGGATTGTTAGTTTCTCAGATATACTCCGCCTAAATACGGTTCGCATTTCCCAGTTTAGTGCCCAAGTCATTTGCGCGTCTAGCAGTTTTACCTAAAAAAGGTCGTCATTAGCAGAAAACAAAAAAGCGTCGTAAATGTTAAGGTGTATAAACGTAATGCTGATTTATAATAATCGCCCCTCGTGTGCCCTGCTAATTTTTCCCCTAATTACGTAACGTATAGCCAAACGCAGATAATGTCGGTTAAAACGTTTTGAGTGTTTATCGCCACCCGACGCCGGGGACTGTGAATTAACCAGTAATGAGAAATTATACGCCGTCAAATACTTTGTGGAAAAAAAGAACAAAGAATGGCATTAGTACTATCAGTAAGTAAATTTCGCCGTCTGCATTCGACAATCAAAGCACGTAATCTTGAATTTCCTACGTGTCGCATTGATTTAGTTGGCGTACAGCATATTCCCAGGTTGCTGTTCCGTCGACGGGGTTCCGTGGTCTTGTTACATAGCACATTTCGGATGATGATGGGAAGCGTGGCATAATGTCTTATTGTCGTCACACACACATACGTGAACGCACGACTGGCTGCGAGAAGACGTAGAGCGCTTCCTGGCGTTCGTGTGGCTCTGCTTCTCCTTCAAGACGGATGGGTTCCAACATAGCATATATCTGGAGACTTGATGTGATTTCATATTCAGCGTGCGCGGGTGCGTACAGCCGGTGTCTACACTGCAAAATGTCTTTGAGATTCATATTTGTCTAAAAAGTTTATATCTAACTAGTTCAATGAACCATTATTTTATTATCATTTCCTTCTGTAACTAGGAAATTTTATTATTTTAATGGAAGTTGCCAGCGCGATATTCTCTACTCAATATGAACTGATTTTACAAATGATATTTCCCGGCACTGTAAAGTTTCATAAGGGCATTACTTCAACATGGAGGAATTTTCTAGAGTTTCAAAAACTCTCTTTGGAAAAGTGCATTTGCCTGCTGAACTAAAAATGATAAGATTTCCTGAACGTGAAATTAGAGAAGAATTGTTGTTTTTTGTGAAGAATACAATCCACAACCCAGTCGATCTTTAAATAAGGATGCTCCAGCTCGTAATCTGAGGGCTTTGCTAAATTTTCAAGAACTCTCATTGAAAAATCTATAATTCCGGCTAAACCAATCAGGATAGTCATGCCTTTGAATACAACCCTGCCAATCATTATATTTGGTCGCTTCAATTCTGCACAGTTGTGGAATTATCCAAATTTTCCAATACACTTTTAGCAAAATTGAATTTTCCTGCTAAACTTATAATGACAATAACATTTCCTTGAGTTAAAAATGGTGAGGAAGCATCGTTCCTGCGAATGATATTATCTACAACCCTGCAATGCTTCAAATATTGGCGTTCTTTCAAGAAGGACAGTTCCGCAAACTTGAGGAATTTTCGAAAACACTTGTAAGAATCTTATAAAGATAGCACTATTTCCTCGAAATGACAATATAGATAAAGTGTTATCACAACGAAAGATATAATTTTCATCCCCGTCCAGATACTTGATGCTTGACCTACAACACTTCAAAGTTGAGGAATTTGCCAAGGTTTCAGAATTACTCTTTGGAAAATTGCATTTTCCGCCTTAATCAAAAAATGGTTAAAATATATTCTTGACGTGAAAATAGAGAGAAAGAATTTTTCTTCGTTTATATAATCCGCAACCTTGCCAAGCACCCAGGAGAGATGCACATTTTAATAAAAATCCTAATATTGATATAGTTCATCAGCCTATAGTTCATCATTTTGTTTCTGTAGATCTAGTTCACAAATATACCGGAGTGAACTATAAAAGTATTGTGACTGTTGGTAATAATTCACAGTTGATAGGCAAACAAATCACCCTAAATCCAAGTATTTTTATGTTACATGTTTAAGTAGAATTAGTAAGTTACAAATCACTCTTAAACCGTATAATATTCGAAACTTTCAAAGGAACTACGCTTATTCAGGTCTCGGGAACGCTAGTTCAAATAGGGGGACTCAGTGAACATTTGTTTCCAAGTTGTCAGTTTGAAGTTTAGACCCCTTTTACGATTATCAACCTCGTGTGTGTGTCTCCGACGGCAGCTCTCCGCCCGCTCCACGATCATTGAATACCTTTCGCACCTACCGAGCCCAACAACGTCCTGAGACCAGACGGTGCTTGCACATCGACGCATATGTGTGCACAACATTTGCCTTTAACACGTCATAAATTATCGCAGTGGCCGCTATAAATTAGTGCACGGCCAAAACATCGAAACGCTTAAGCGATACAAACCGTCCGTTATTTATTGTGTTCATTAAAACAAACAAAATGCACACACCGTTGTGTACCGTCTGCACACTTCTTCTTCCGCAAACACTAAAAGACCCACGTACGACCGAGTGGCACGATGCTTGTTGGCTTATTACACTTAAATCTTCAATGTTTTCTGAAAGCATGTAGGTGCAATGCTCGCCAATTATGGAGTTTGCCATTGTTCAACCGGCGTTTGTGCGAAATGTGCCGTTCCTTGGTACTGGCCCGGACATGTCTGGCGGAAAGGGTCATGTCTGGGTCAAGTCGGAAGTCACTTACCATATTCGGTCGCTCACTAAAGCCCTCCGAAAACCCGACGAAATTTATAGTTTGTACAACAATTTGTCTTCCAAATGACAGTAAAAATCCTCGACCCTGAATTGGAGAGTTGCGAAACCAACAGCAAATTAAACAAGTAGTTTAAATGTTTACTGAAACAATGGGGAATTTCGCTCGTAAAACCTTTAATAACCACTCGAAATTAATCCGAAATGAAAGAGCTGAATTGGAAATCCCTTTTGAATAATTGCTGCTGTATTCACATCTTTGTCTGCCGCCTGCGGTTGGCGGCAGATCCCTTTTCAGAGGCGAAATTACCAAGAGTTGCAATCCGCCCGCAAAACGGTTTTCCTCCGGCTAGTAGCGAAATCCCGTACATTTTGATCACTCGTTGGATTTGCGCTATGTTGGTCCGGAACGGGATTGAAGCGTCACGGTCTTAATTTACATTCAAATAAGCGCGGCTTCATGCTTCATATTCTTTATATTTCGCTCAATCCGAAAGGTCACAAGCCTTGTACTAACGACTTCGTTAGACGACGCTCGGCGTAAAGTCGTTGCGACCCTTTTTTGATCGATTTCGTTTTAATTGTCGCAATTCAGGATGTCTCCCAATGGCCGCGGCCAACTTTGTCAGAAAGAAAGGAATCGAGCGGAAAGTTGCTGAAAGCGGCTTTTCTTCGTCAGCGTCTGCTGTCTGCGACCGTCGAAGCCACGTGTCAACCCTAGCGTGGCGGGGTGTGGGATGGCTCGGAAATCTTTGCGACGAACCGAAAACTTTTTTATTGAATCACAACTGCAAAAGTTGGGCCAACCCTTTTCCATATTAAAAGCTTGCGACCAATACGAAATTAACTTTCAGATTAAACTTTCAGCTGGTTACAACAAATCCATGTTTGCCGAACATTTTGAAAGTGTGAATTTTGCATATGGCATTAGGAGTTCAGTTATGGAGATGCCCGCATGTTGGAACAGAAACAAGTTCCTACCAGTTGCGGGCGTCCCCAGTGACCCCTCCCAATGTTCAAAATGCTCCTGCAGCCGCCGTATCGTTCGGGTGTATACGCGAAACACGTTCGGTAGAAGCAAAACATCCCACGGGAATCCCGCATCAACTCAAAGTCCCCACAACCGCCATCTGACTATCTCTGGAAGTGCGCAGTTAAATTGCACTACCGGTTGCTGGTAGTTCCACCTCGAAACCCGAAGCAGTTATAACCCGCTGGGGCACGTAGAACGACGAGTTGGGATCAGTTGCAGTCATACAAAGCGCGGCGCGAACAAACATTGATTCAAAGCAATTTCCGCACTTTTCCCCCTTTAATTAATTAGCCGGGGCCGAGTGTAATCTGCGTCTTCCTTCGTCACCATCTCGATGCCGCCTTATTTCCTGCTTTGTTCCACACGCATATAGAACCCATGAGAACGAGATTTTAATGAACAGCGCGTGCCAAAACTGCGGCAAGATGTTTGGCTCGGGCGGTAGTTAGTCGAGCGGAATCCGGGCACTACAAAGAAACAATTAGCGAAGATGTAATATCTGTGCAATGTGCGCGTAGAACAGTCAAAGCGGGTGATGAAAACCGCAGGACGACTACTCCCATCATCCCGCACCTCCTTCCCTTTGCTTCCGACTTTCCTTGGAACCGCGCCGCTATGGTTGCATTGTGTCCCGCTTGTGATTTTCATCTCGCCGGATCTTATTGGCAATTTTATTGTGTTCTTGTTTGGAGAACGTCTTGTAAGCCGTGGCCGCGGCAAGGGTTATTTTTGTATAGAACCCACCACACTGTCTGTGCCAAAAACTTGGTTACCGTCGCATTATTTTCCTCCTTGGCGCAACTTTTCTTCGACGACCATTGTGCAAGTTTCCTCCGCGAGTGGTAACCGCTGTGCGAACAATGCGCGAAAATCGTATTTATCGTGAAATACAATTTCTAATTGTGCGAAACTTTTGAACCAGGGGCAGTAAAAGTGGCGGGAAAAACTTGTATTTGCCATTGTCCGTCGGTGATTGCATCACGGGGAGTTTCGACGCTTATGCAGTGCTTATTTGCACAAAACGCTGGGATTTGGAGATGGTTGTAGAGCAGATAGCAATAGACACGTTCCGATATCCTCTAATCCGGCGTGCAATCCGCCATTAAATAATCACTAAGCTACTGCCGGGGTGCGCCCGGTGTGTTAGCAACAGCTTCCCAAACGCGATTTAATATTAAACTCATCGGACGTGCATTGTGCCCTCGATCCACCCGCCCTTCTCTGACATCCTGCGCCTCAACGGCTTTGCGGGGCGTGTGGGTGTACATCCCAGGACTGCCGGTGCTCGCATCCGAACTGCGCGGCTGCTATAATCGCAGGGGGCTGCAGAGTACTTCCGCCACCGCCACAACCCCCCGAAAGCATCATCACCGCAGCAGTTGTGATCGTCTATGTGGGCTAGTGTTTGTTTGGTCCAGGTTGTGATGGACGTTTTAGGCACGAACCGTTTCACATTTTAATTTTTTGCTTCATCCCAGCACTCTGCCAGCACAGGAAGCGCCAAAAATTTGCAATTTCACCATGTGAATAATTCACCAACTAGCCGTAATTATAAACTCACAAACTTCAAAGTTCTTCCTTTTTAATTCAGAACAGTCAATCTAAATATTGGGGGATTGAATTCCATCTTAACCTTATGAAAGATAGGTAGATCCCATTCAGAGTCAATTTTAGAGGGGATTAGCCATAGCCAGTGTACCTGTCTATAGAATCCATCATAACTCTCTCTAGAATTTATTTATTTATTAATATTATTAACATCATAGCAGGTCATCGGACAGAATTCAAAATATATCACCAAACAAAGAATAAGCGCCGACGACAAACGGGTTATGGCCAGGGCAAGGTGTGAGAGTGAGGAACAGGGAAGAAAGGTGTGGATCGGGAACAAATATATGGAATGTGTGTTATGTCGAGGTGGGGTGGATACCTGGGAGCATCTATGTGTCTGCGAAGGGGTGAATGGTTTGGGATGTAAGAGGGGGATGGTAAGGGAGTGGTTGGGAGAGGGAGGGGAGAGTGTGACAATAGGGAGACAAATTGTGAAGGAGAAATGGAAACGGAGGAGAGGGATGACCAAATAGGGAGGGTGGGATGAAATAGCACGTTTTTATTTTGTTTGTAATTGTTTTATGTTATATTTATTAAGAGTGTTAAATAAAGATATCTATCTATCTATTATTATTTATTAACATAGGCATACTATTAGTATGCTTATATGTGACAGACGCCCGTCACATATAAGGAAGGGGGGGTAGCCCCACCCTGGAATATCATTAATTTGTTCTTTACTGGACTTTTTGCAAAATATACTAGTAAAGATACATTTCTTGGGTTTTTGACATTAAAAAAAATATTAAAGATTGTATCAGTAAATATAATAAAAAGTCCTCGTATTTGAAGAGTTTCCAAATAAGGTTAATAACTTTATTATGTCAGTTCTTTGTCGCCGATTTTCGTTTTACTTGGCCACTCGTAAACTGCTCAAGTTTAATACTTAATTCGTATTGCGAGCAAATAAAATCGCAATAACTTGGGCGATTTGCGAACTTCAATGGTGTGCAGATGCGCGGAACCCGATTTCCAATTTGAGGCGCGCGGTGGTTTCGCGTGTTTGTTTGATGTTCGGTGCTCTGTGCGCCATGGCGAACGACGAAAAGATTGTTTGCCAAATGTAAATCGATACCAAAAGCCCCGGACTGTGCTCCGTCTGCAATAGCGCAGGATATCGCCGGGCATGTCATGCGTTTTTTGTTTCGTCCTGCAGGCGCAGCCGGAGTGCGCTTCAACTTCCACATATTTGTCCTGGACCTCTGCCAGGATGCGGCACTACTTTACATCCATTTTCTGAGATACCAGGTGTTACATCAACAAACAATGCAAATAATTTACCAATCTCTTGTAGTCCACCTATTTTCTGGTGGACTACAAGAGATTCTCTGGAAATGTAAGTAAATCCAAAATTTAAACATGTATTGTTCTATTTTAAACTTGCATGAACAATTTTAAACTTTAGTACCTTTAGAATTCTTTAGAAAGATCTTACGGTATCCACCCCAAAGATTGCAGATGTTATGTGCAATAAAACCGACAGTAGTGCATTTTATTTGTCCGGGAATGACGAACTGCATGCGCTCCATATGCGTATTTTTGCGATTTGCGCGTTCCTTGTTTATTTATTTCTGCTTAAAGTTTCATTGTCTAGTACCGATTTCCCCACGATACGGCTTGCCTTAAAGTTTACGACGAATTTAAGTTTTCTAGGCACGGACAGGTACGCGGCCGTAATATTCGCAGCACTCGATAAAGAAGCGAAAAAGTCGCGCCGCGAAATTTCGCGATTACGAAGGCGTACCGTATTTTTCGCGTGTGCGCTGCATTTATTTGCATTTCCGCTTCCGTGCGCTGCTTTCATTACGATGGCACAGCTGGAAAACGCTCGCTCCTAATTTCCAACAATTGGCTAATATCCCCAAGTTGGAAATCCAATATTAAAATTTTGATTGAAAACCATTAACAAACTTCGGACTAAGAAACTTTAAAAAATCTGATAATGAAAAACCTTCTAGATTTTTACGACTTCAATTACAAACTTGCTGAAATGAATAAAAATAAAAGCATTTCGTATGACAAAATTCTTCAAATTCAACATTTTCTTATCGTTCGTTGTTTGTATGTGAACAGTGTGATGGATGTACAGTGCCAAGTACAACAATCTCACATAGAAATTATGCATATTTACATCAAATTCAACTACTTGCAATGAAATAAGCAATTACGCGAATGGGGAACAACTTTAATGACAATGCGGCAGACTTTAAAACGCCGAATTGCCGCATTTCCAACCGCAGTACGCAGCTGAAATTGAACATAAAACTGCTTTACAACTGTCCCACCTTCATGAATACAAAACAATATTGAAAAACCAATAGGCAGGCATTCCGTATAAATCACTAAAATTCGTTAGGCGCACACGCAAGTTAATAGCCCGCGTATTATAGTATATTAGAGATGAAATCACGGGCTATTAAAGTCGAGCGCGCGCCGTAAATTTCGAATTCGTGTCGTTTCCGAAACGTTTCCGACGTTCCCATGATCTTCGCATTTGCCTACAGTTTTGAACATTTCCTGACGGAAAAAAAAACCGTAAGTTGGATAATATGCAATAAATTGCACTAACTGTAATTAATTAATATCGCTCTAGAATATCGTGTAATAGTATGTTCACATTCGCTGAAAGGGGTTAAAACTCGGTAAAAGTTGTAGATAATTACTAATCCCGTAATGATTTACCCAGTGACAGAAGGGTTAACAGAAAATGAATTGAAAGAGAAATTATAGAAATATCGCAAAATTTAAAAATATTAAAAAATGTTATTGTTGAAAATTACAACAAATAGATGATGGCTTATTTATATAACTGATTTATTGGTTCTCCTTGCAATATCACAAGCTTCTGATTTGTAATTCTTGCGACTTTTTTATTGATGTAGTACAGCTAGCACCATCTGTTTACATAACATGGAACTTATATACTTTACACATTAAAATTACATAGTTGTTAGTTTTACTTTAATAATCATAATATTTGTTGAAAAAAACAACAAGCTATCGACTACATGTTTTTCGGCCCATGAAATAAACATTATAAATTAATATAAATTATTAAAAATATCCCTGGTTTATACCGTTAACGTTGATTTCAAGCTAGCATAATATTGAGAATATATAAAAGAAACAAATCCAATACTCCCTCAATTTTGAACGATATTAAATAAAAATTAAAAATATTCTCGAAAGGGTATACATTTAACTAAAAAGCCCCATCCGATATTTCAAATTGTGACCCTTAACAAATCATAAAAATTACCCGTTTTTCATTGTTTAAATGAAATTATGCAAAATACATAATAAATATTGAACATTTCTATCGCAAAACCTGAAAATAAGAGATGAATGCATGGCAAAATATTTCATCTAGTTTTCATTCAGCACAATCCGCTGCACAATAGCAATGAATGTATGCGGATAGCTGTAGATTATTCCCGGGCTTTCATGTCGACACGGTTCACGGGAATCCTATTCAATTTTCGCACGTCACACACGCACTGCGCGAAAATTTAATAAGGAAAAACGCTTGTTTATGCACATTGCGTGCATGTGCAACTGCACACGCGGATGTGGGTTTAATGAACATTTATCAATTATTATTTTCAATTATTATATACATTATTTTCGCACACATGTCGACACACGTCTAATGTTCAATATAATACAAAATAAAAACAACCCAGAGTTGGAAATGGTGCTGAAATTTATGCGTGAATTTCGCAAATAATCATCGCGAGTTTATTGAAATGCATGGGAATATTTTCCGGCGGTGTATTATGGCGATTTGTTGCAACTTAATGCGTTTTAACGACGCTTTAATACGAATTTACGTACACTCATCGCATTACAATGCGTAATTAATTCAAATGGGCACGTGATAATGTCGCGCTAATCTATGCGTCGACGCTGTTTCCTTTTTCGTCGCAATACAGTATGCAAATTGTGAGGTATCTGCTTACATTGCACATGTATCGAGTTTATTTTGTTCCATTGCAATGAATGTCATTGGGATGTACAACGAAATTCAATGTAAAACAAGAGGGAAGATAAATTCCTTTTTTGTACTTATTAGAAATATCAAATAACGATTAATTTTATTACGTTTTCTATAGCTTGGTGCTATTTATCTTATTCGATTGCTATGTAGTTACACACTATGGATTCACTTAAATTAAATTTATACGAAATCAAGATAAAAACAATTAAAATAAACGACGAAACCGAAGAAATGTTACGTTGCGACAATGATGATTTATCGCCGGCGGAACGCTTGAAATCTGTTTAGCTGTAATTCGCATGGCCAACAGAGAAAATATCGCATAATTACAAACCGCGTCTCGTCGCGAGATGCGTTTATTAATCTGATTAGCATGTCCCGCGTGCCCGTATTTTTCTGCGCGTTTTTCAAGCGTGCCGGCGGAAATTTACGAGCGCGCCATTTATCACCGCGCAGACAATAATTATTGTAATGGCGATGATATATTTGCCAGAAAGTGTATCTGAAACAGTTTCTACAATTTATAGGCTTGAAGATAAGGCCCGGCCGAAGCACGGAAAGCTGAGCGCCGCCGCCCCGAAGACGTGGTCCACATTCGAACGCGGCGTACTCGCACACATACACACTCGCAGAGAGGGCATCTGCGAGAATGGAGCTGGAGCTGAAGATGGAGAGAGCATCTTTCTAGATTCGCGCGAGCACTTCGAGAGCGTATTTCATAACCGCACAAGTGCAGCAAACTATCACTTATCGGACGACAGATTTCACGTTTCGGCGGGTGTGCATGTGAGCGCATTTCGGTCTTGCTGATAGATAACTATTCTGGAGTTCTCAAACTATAAAATGATAAACTTTATTTTTCTTTGCAGACTCAGTGCGGAATGATAAAACTTGGAACTGGGGAAATCCGGAAAATGATTACATTTTCTAACAAATCATTCAGTGCAAAATTTTGTACCACTGCTTCTTTTCTGCACATTGTGCCCACTTAGGCCATAGTCGGTAGTGCAACATTGTTCTCATGGCCTCGGTTTATTAAGATTTATACATATATACGAAAAGGTTACGAAATGATGTACTTGTGGGTAGGCATGTCAAGGGTACCGAAAGTTCCGGGTTACTTGGTTTTCCGTCTTGTCAGTTTCGAGTTAAACCGGGCTTTCACTTTCAACGGTTTAACTCGGTAAAAGTTTCGGATCCTATACCAGAATCAGCTGATCTTGAAACTATCGGGTCCCGATACCAGCATCGACGCGAGTCGGCCCCACCATTGCGTGGTTCTGTTTTCAAACCCTAAATCGACGTGAGTGCGCCGCACAACTAGATGATACTAAAGTTCAGTTTCTTGAACTGGAATAGACGCGAGTGCGCCCCACTATTGCTTAAATGAATTTATCTTTTTTCCAAATTTCTGTTTCTTTTTTTTATTTATATACAAACGTTTAATAGCTAATGAAAATAAAATAACATTCATACGTGTAGACTTTTATATTACATTGGGGGGCGCTGTAAAACAGTTTTTGTTCGGATTTTAAAACGGGGCTTTCACAGACAAAACCGTAACAGAATAAACCCACAGATTCACAAAACCCGAAAACCCGGAAAATCGGATTTCCCTACATTTTTGACAAGCCTACTCGTGCCTACACGGCTTTTGGTGTGCTTGCCACTAGCGGCATGGCAACTATCATCACGTGCCCAAAATCTCCGTTTCCACACTTGTATTGTTATACTGCTATTGTACTATATTGCTACTCTTGTGTTATAAATAAACTATAATAAACCTAACACCATGCTACATAGCTATTTCTTTAATTTTGCTTCCAAACTTCCAAAAACTACCCACTTCCAGTTTCTGAGAACCTCTTAGAATTTACCAGAAATTGTGGTTTTTCACCATTAGTATTGGACAGGGTTGTCAAAGAACATAGGTAAAGTACAATTTAAACAATGAAAAATTCTTCTTTAGTAAAAATCGTCCAAATATTTGTAGTCGGACTGTAGTTTCACCGAACAGTATAAGACCTCTTAACTGAACAACTGCACAATTGGGTAATACTAATCCTCTGGGATCAAATTTGTAATTATGTAACACATACATAAATATACAAAGTTATTTAAAATAATTTAAAAAAATGAAAACGTGTGCTCCAATTACATCTTGTGCCAGTATAAGAATTACGATGACTTCCAGATGAAACTACTACGAAAACCTAAGTCTCCATTACGTTCTTGTTGTATCTTTATAGACTGATATTTCTTATGCAACTCTTCTAATAACACTGTCTTTTCCTGTCGCTCCTTTGCAGTCTGTTGAATCTTCTTAAACAATACAGTGTTCTTTTGGAAACAATTGTGAAAATCCACCTTATCCAAGGTATAAATCTCACATATCTCAATCGCGACTACATTCGCCGTTCTTTTCATGTTATCAGTAATTAATGCAATTTCACCGAAATAAGAGCCATCTTGCAAATGGCAAATCTATAATTCATAGAATTGATACATTCACTTTCGAAATTTCATTAAAGTTATTACCTCTCTTCCGGATGGTGTTAGAACCGCAACAGATCCATTTGCAATAAAATACATACAATTGCCAACGGTCCCAGCTTTCACAATCACATCATTGTAAAGATAGACTTCGTGCTTTAAATGAAACACGACTTCAGAGATGATATTGGTTGGTAAATCACGTAAAATTGACACACTTTCAATCAAGGACCGACAGGAGTATAGATTAATTTCGTGTCTCAATGACTCTAAAAAAGTATAATATTTAAAATTTATTATTGTAAGTTAGTTCTTACCTGATAACATTCCCAAAATTGTGGTTTCACGAAAATAATTTTTCTGAAAGCGATATTCGTAATAACAAATGAACCGTTCCTTCATACTTGTTGGCAATGCTTTCAGTCTCATATAGTCTATCAATTGAGACATAATCGAGTGATACTTAGATTCACTTGCATTCATCGACAAAATCAATTGCAAGATTAAAACTGGAAAACAATGAATCACCAAAAGTTTTTACATTTCTGTAGTTACTTACTCATGTATAAACTATCCAAGACAAATCCAATTGATGAATAAATTATAAACAAGGCAATTTCAGGCGTTGAATATATGAGAGTACTGTAGCATGATCCGAAACTATTCGAATTAATTATACCTAGAATTCATAATATGTACTAGTTAGAAGGATGATGAAATTCGGTTTAAATATTGTTTATACTTACGAATTACAAATCGTAGCACAATATTTTGTGCCTCGAAATACATATAGCAATATTCATACGTTAATATGGCCTCAAATTCAAAACTGTACAAGACGAAATCTTGGCCGGTCGAATAAAGTCGTGTATTTTGCACAAAATTTATATAGACGCAAGTCAGCCAATGAAGACCAAGAAATAATAGTGAAACATAAAGAATCACCACTCTGGAGTAGTAATAATGTCGTAGCAACTTTGAAACATTCTCTAGATATTGAAGAAAGCGTATTAATCGCAAAATTTTCAATGCACCTATTAGTTTCACCCATTTCGCAAAGAGTAACATCTGAGCATTTATAATGGCGAATATAATTATCATGATTGTTACGCTCAAACTGCAGAGTAAATCGATATAGAAAACAAAGGACGTCAGATATTTTCTGCAAATAAATATTAACCAATTATACAATTCCTTAAGTTACAATCATTAAGATTATGTGAAACTTAACAAAAGTTGTATGATATAAGGAAATATGTATACTTAGCAATAATCTTATAATTCAAATGAATCTCCTGATGCTTCTTATCCATATAACCAGTAAAAAAACGCATGATAATATCTGATGTATAAAGTAAATCGAATAAAACTTCAAATATCTGCCAGGTCATACTAAATCCAGTGGAGTGGAGGTCAGGGCCGTAAATAAAATTAACCGGTACAATTAACAAGCCAATGTAAATAGTTGCCACTTGCATTGACTCCCAGTATAATCTGTCACCAAAAGCAATTCGAAATTATTTCTAGGAGGCTACAATTTCGACTTAAATCTTACCTGAATACACTCAGTGGATGAATGATATAAGCGCTCTTCATTTTCATGTATCTTTGTCTTTCCTTTTCGATAAGGGTCAGACTGCGAAAATGTTGTCGGACGCTAGGATTCTTTGCCGAAATACTAAGGCCGTTTTTCCACGTCATTTCATATTCGATAAATGCGTTTGCTTCTGGAGTATCCAGCGTGCAAATATGCCTACCATGCTCTTCAAAATTGATATTATTTTTACCTTTGCGTTTCACAAACATTTTTCATTAAATTCTTGATTTTTTTTGTAGATTTTATCTGGTGTTTGAGACACTAGAAATGTTGTTTAACGTAACCTGAGCAACGGATTAAATAAGGAACAAAATTAATTGCTTATGTGGAAATCAAGTAACATTTTAAAGGTTGATAACTCGATAATCGTAAACGCGACAGTACAGTTTCCTGAATTTACTTATTTAAGTTTTGTCTTGCACTTACATAGAATAAAAGTTCATAAAAAATAAGTTGCAAATATTAAACATATATAATAATTCGAAAGCAAGTAACATAGGGTAAGGGTAGGTGATAACAACTTAAATTTCCCGTGCCAAGATTCCGAAAGAGAACGAAAGGAAACTTGATAAAACTTTCGATAAAACCTCGCTAGTTTTAAAGTTTACTTCACTGGATGGTTAACCCTAAAGCCGAAGTACTAATGCAATAATCTCGTTGGCAGTTGGCTTCGTTGAGTTGCGACTGCTGTTTAGCGGGTGGTCGTAGTGTGCGGATGTGCTCGCGGGGGTGGGATTCGATTAGAGCGCGAAGTAAACAGCGTTTTCATGAATAGCGCGCGTGATTGCGAATGTGAAGCGCGCGCACAAAAGCAACGATGATTGAATGCCACCCCACGCCTGCCACAAAGCGCCGTTCGAACGCATCGAACCGCCCGGGAGAGAGCAGAAATCGCGTTCGGCCTTGATGCTCTCAGCCGGCCAAAAAAAGGAACAGGGCGGCATATAAAAAATCCCTTCGCAACACTCGATTCAAGACGACTCCGCGCCTCGAATGACAACCGTAGATTATATTATCTCGAGCCCCGAGAGTTTTACGTGCACGCCCGTAATTCGTATCTTGTTTTTCGGTCGCGTTTTTGCGCGTTTAACGGGGGCGGCAGGGGATTATGAGGATTCTAGTTTACCACGCATAAATTTGATATATTTACGACGCTAACAAGCAGTCAAGCAGACAAGTGAAGCTTGTTACATGCTTGAAATTTATAATTGAATTATGTTTTTGTAGTCTGCATTTTATTTTCTCTTGTAATCACTTTTCAAAATAAATTCTGGTCATATATTAAGAAAAATGGAGGAGTGTGTGTTGCCATGTGAACAAAAAAACATCAAAGGGTCACATTAAAAAGACAAAAAAACAGATTATCTTTCTAGTTGAAACATATTTAAAAAAGGAAAAGTCAAAATCGGATTGTTAGTTTCTGAACGATTCGCCACCTAGTTCGGTTCGCATTCACAAGTTTACTTCCCAAGTCAATCGCGCGTATAGAAGTTTTACTTCATAAAGTTAATAAAGAATTACGAAATATTTCAAGCTTAATTTTATAGAGCATTTGGTAAATTCAGAAGATTTCTTTTATAAAGAAATGTTGAATTTGCAATCGAATTATTCATCACCAAAACTTGTCCGAAGTTTTTCTCCTCATTTGCCTAGCCGGTTGCTCTCCAAAAAACGAGTCACATACGATAGTAGCATACACGGTCCCAAAAGTTAAACTTTCGGGTCGACGCGTCCCCAGGAAAACGGGGCTGGAAGTTTCTGTCAAACGTTTCCTCGTTTCCGACGCCATTCTTTGCAATTCGCCTTTTTTCTACATACGGTACCTATACAGCGTGTGCCTGCAATTCGTAATTTATTGACAGCGATAAAAACTTGTTGTGATAAAAGACGCACAGAACAAAACCGATAGCTATGCAAAATTTCTGCCAAAAGAAAACGATAAATAACAATTATTTATCATTTTTATTGATAAAATAAATATGAGACGAGATACAATTCTTCAATCTTTTCAAGATAATCAATAAGACCAACTTATTTTGCTTTTTAGAGTAAAATTTATATAATTTAATAGCCATTATGGTAGAAAAGATTCTGCAAACTCCGACTTGCAATCGTGAAATCCTGGTGAAAATGTACGAGTATATAAACGCACATTTTGCAATAAAACGTGCGAAGGAGGCACGGAAAATGAAAGGAAATTGCTTTAATAAACCTCCACTTGTACGTTCATGGTTCATGACATGCGTTTTGTGATGTGTATTTATAAGTAAAGGCAGCAAAACTGAAAACGAGGGTAATTTAAAGATGAAATGCATGGGAACAAATTTTGTTTTTAATAGTATTCCTACTTTTTCCCACTTTAATGTGAATATTTCATGCTTGTCAAAAATTGAATTTCCTTGCTAAAATATATTCAATAATGCATATAAATATATTTTATTAAATAGCTAAATTTTCTAAGATTATGTCAGAGCATATAACACGTATATTTAGGATTCCTGACTGGTTTAGCGAGAAACAATGTCGAATATTAAGCAACAAAGTGCGGTGGCACTTATGTCGCAACTCGTTCCACCATGCCGACAACGGTTCGGGAGCTTAATTAAAACCCCGAAACGGGTGGCATTACAAACCATATGCAACGCCCGCAGCACTTTGGGTACGCCGATGTGTTGGGTCGTTTAATAAGAAAGGTGGCGCAGTAAGCGGCGACTGTCAACGTTGATACGCTATTCGCCTGGAATCTGAAATAGCCTCGTTGTCCTCCACCATCTCCCATTTAACCCCTGTCTTGTTACACTTGTTACACTTGCTATCCCTGCCATTCCTGCCATCCTGCCACTCTAAACGCCGCTACATCGTTTGTTTAAATAAAGACATGTGTTCCATTCACCAGCAAACTTTTACGGTAAATAAGTACAAATCAACCTGGAATTCCTCCATAGAGCTCGGGATCCTAATCTGTAAAAATCCCACCTGATTCCTACCACCTTCTTCCTTTCCTTGTTTCCTTTAGTGAAAATACCTTGAAGGAAGGGTTTATGCCATCAACCTGGGGGAAATGAAACAATATAAAAGCAAGCGGCGTAAAAATGTCTTATGGCTTATGCAATATCGGTGTGCGTTTGTATATATGAGAGTGTATGTCAGTATATGTGTATAAGTGTGAGGTGTTTGTATGTGTGTGTGTTAGTTTGAGATAAGTGTGCGTGGGTGGGTCACGTGCGAGGCGCAAAACGTGAAAATCCCGCTGGAAAACGCCCCGTCGACGTGATTTATCGTCGCGGCGCAGGCGGCAAGCAGCGAAACTACGTAAATGTTTGATCCCGGACCTCGGGACCGAGGCGCCGACGACGACGACGACGAAGAGCCGAACACCAGGGCCCGAGCATAACTCCGTGTTACTCACCGCCGTTACGTCGTGTTACGTTGTTCCACGGCAGGCCCTCCCGTCAGGCGACGTCAGATTACGCCTTAAACAGGAACACACACATGCATCCAACACCTTGTGCGTGACCCGTAGTTAACTTTTCAATTTTACCAAAAACGTATATGCATCTCACAGGGCTTTGCATGGTACGAACTAGGAACAGAATCATCTAAACAGTGGCGTATCTTTTCTATAATGTCGCAGGTAATAACATTTTGTATAAATCATCGCCGATAAATTATGTTTTACACTGTAATTGGTATAAAAATTCGCATAGAGGTTAAATAAATACATGTTTGTATTCTGTACAATTGTATTCTTGTACAAATTCTTACAATTGTTCTTCGAATCTGGGTCCCAAAATCTGAAGGCACGCCACTGCTTCTAATCTGCATAAAATATGATACCAGATATTATAATGTAACTTAAAATATGAAATAAGAAAACATGCTATTGATATTTTTATTCCCAATAAAAATATAACCATAAATATAAACTGAAATATTGGCCCCTAATTTTAATGTTCCTGTAGGATTTGCATCGTAATATTCTTCAAACGTTTGATTTATAGGCTTTAAACTACGATTTGTCTAATTTCATCTGCAGTATCGAATTTCCTTTATATCAATTCAAATTTTATGTATCTGAAATTTACGTGTCGTAAAATATGTAGGAACGAACGTAACGAACTAAAGAAATTTATGTAATATGTGTTGGCAACGATATGGGACGAACACTGTTCTCATGTAGTTCTCATTTTGTTCTTTGTTCTCATTTTTTTCTCATTTTCTCTGTTCTCATTTTATGTAACCTGTCAATTTTTAGATTTCCCACTAGGTGAAACGTAATTTTCGTGGGAAATTACCAGGCACGCGTACTAGCACATACAAATTACCTAATTACAAAATGGGCGTTTCGCACTTTCCTGTCGAGCTAACAAGGTACAGCCCATTCTGGAATTGTAAATTTCCTCACAAACTGACTTGTACAACGCCAAAATTTCCTTTTCGGTTATTACCAAACCACGAATTGCATTACGAATGGCAAGCAGTGGCTACGGAAAACGAAAAAAATGCCTTTAATTTGCATTTTGCAAAGCGCACTGAAGTTATTTATACGCACAGATGAATAAAACGCTTTCCAAACTCACAATTTCGGGCATAAAGCTCTTGTTAAATGTTTGAGCAAGCCGCGGAATATGAGAAAAAATATCGCTCCCTCCGGATTCACAAAAGCAGCGCGCGATTCAAAAACTTTGCAGTTTCCCAAGCCGTGGTGGTGTGCGCGCAATTGTATTCGAAAACATCAAAGCTGCGGCGTGAAAGCGGCTTTTGAAAAACCGAGACGCGCGTTTGAACGACTGCGGCGGCAAGGCGTCTGAATATTTTATTGCAAACGAAAATTAAATGCCCAAATACCAAAGGCGCCGCGTGCTCAGCGTCGGCAACAAATCCGCGGTTTTCATTGCCGACTCTATTATGATTGCCGTCTTCCGGGTTATGCTTAACTCCCATCTCATTCTGAACGCCGAGCAACAGGAACCTTCAGCAGGCCGCTGTTGTTGAGAGGACGTAAATACTGGATGGAACATTAATGCCGCGATTAGATCTGCCGAGATTTGCGCCGGCGATAATGTTAACGATTTTGCGCATTAAAGTTATTTACAGCAGTCACAAATTAACGTAAAACAATAGTTGTCTGAGAGAAGAGAATGGGATGATAACTCAATAGATTTTGCCGACGCAGCGTTCCACATTATACAGTTTGCCGGCTGAGAGATTTTAATACGACATCGCGTATTCAAAATTGTCGAAATTCACAGAACTACGTCAGTGAAAAATCCTAAATGCGCGGCGACATATTACGACATCCGGACTTTTTGTGCGAGGAAAAACTGCAGGTTTTAGGCGACGTATGCGGAAATCCTTGGTTTTTACAAATCCATATTTTCGCAAGTCAGGCACGCGTTTTTATCTTCATTTTTTCGGTGGAGAGAAAAGAGAGTTGAAGATGGGAGAGCATAAATTCGTCTGGAACATACTAACCGAGGCCTGTGAGCATCAACTGGGTGGATTAGAAGGATTCTCAATAGCTAAAATGGGTTGAATGTGACAAAAAATGTGCAAAGTGGCGAAAAATTATCGGTGTGACCTTTATAGATAAGAGGCAAAGAAATAAAACTGCAGGAGAACAGTCTAGAGTGACAAACATTAAATTTTATTTTATTTTTCTTGAAACTGATCGTTTTTAATGTATTTTGTATACATTCAGAACCTACCAATATCTTCTTTTTAGTGTATAACTACAATTTTAGTAGTATTAAACTAGTATACATTTTTTATTGTTTAGATAAACTAAATCACAGGATTCCCGATAACTAAAATCGTTTAAAAGGCAAACAGGCAAAAATTAGAGAAATAGATACTATCTAAAAAACATTAAAAGCTAAGTTTTTCATTTACATAATCTTGAAAATCTCTAATTTCCCCTTCAATTAACAGAACGTAAAAAGACAAAAACTTGTTGATTTAACATGCAAAGTTTATAGAAATGGAATAATCTAAAGAAATCAATTCAAAACTTAATTTCTATAATTTTACCAATGTTCAACCAAATAAAATGATACTCAATAGATAAAGTTGCACAAGAATTCCAAAAAAGTGTAAAATAGTACTTTTAAGTTGACGATTTAACAACCAAAGATTACAGAAAAAGAGATATCAACAGAAAAACATTCAGAAATACATTTTACATCTTCATATTCTTCAAAATCTTTAATTTCTTCTATAATTACTTAAAAGTTATCATTGCTGATCAAAATAAAATGATTCTCAAGAGATAAAAGAGTCAACAAACTGCGCAAACTGGCACAAAAGAAAGGAGAATATTTAGGAATCTTCAAAAAACAAAGAAAATGATTCTCAACAAATAGCACAAAATGGTACAAATTTGTCGATTTAACATTTAAAGTTTAGGGAAAAGAAAAATGGAAAAATAAATCAAAGCAACCTTTTCCATTCTATAACTTATTCAATGTTATCAATGTTAAATGTGCCAAGAACGCCCAAAATGGAACAAATTAGTCAATTTAATATGCAAAGATTACAGGAAGTGAAAAATCAAAAGGAAAACATACAAAACTACCATTTCCATCTACAAGAACTTCAAAATCTTGAATTTTCTGTTGTTTTGCTTCAGTTCAATCAATCTTAATCCTAATCCT